>PDND01000060.1:0-136991 GCA_002572855.1 [Emmonsia] crescens
TTATATTCTTTCACTGATTAGCAGTGAAAGATAGAGAATTAGACATTCTTTTACTATTATTTTAACATATACATTCACTTGCATGTAGCAGAATAAATTATAATAATAAAATCTTTTATTATATATATATATATATTAATTGATTTACAATTGATTTACAATTGATTGAATAAATTATAATAATAAAACTTTTTATATATATGTGACATGTGTATATATATATATATATATTATATTTAAATTATTGTGAGTAACACTCATGTTGCTCATGCTTTCTAGTACATTTGCTATATTCTATATTTATCTATATAATTTTATTACTATAGCTTTGTATATATCTATCTAACTATAGTATATATCTTTATCTTCTATATAGTATATGTGTCTATCTACTATAGTATTTATCATTTCTTTCATATATGAAAGAAGTCTGTATTTAATTATTTATATTCTTCTACTGATTAGCAGTGAAAGATAAAAAATTAAATATTCTTTTACTATCATTTTAATATATATATTATGAAATAGCACATCAAATGAAAAAGCCTCATACAAAAAGATGATAGAAGTGTGAACAAGAGAAGGAAAGAGTACTAGATGCTCATTGCACAGATGAAAGATGATACTAGCTGAGAAAGAGATGATGAAAAAGATGAAGATAGATAATATATATGAAGCTCAACACATATCAGAGTAGAAAAACTCTGCTAAACAGAATATAAAGATAAATAATCTAGCTACAGCTATACATGTACTCACTGAAGTTCTTAGAGAAGAGAAGAGAGATAAAGAGATTAATAAGAAAGAAAAGAAGTATCTTCAGAAGATAATGAAGATAATAAAGAAGATAAAGATAGAGCTGTGTGATCAGCTGTTAAAAAGAATGAAATAAATAATAAGTATATTAATATATTAAAACTTGTATAATAAGCTTAATAAAGTTTCAATCTGAGTGTCAGTAGCTGTCAGAGAAGAGTTCTCAGTTAAAATTATATCAATGAAAATACTGAGAGAGATGATGATTATATACTACAGCTGTAAGATTATATCAGAAATTGAATGAATTTTCAAAGTAATTATTAAATGAGTGAATGAGATTATCAAGAATATAATAAAGAGAGTAGTAGTAGCAGTAAGACATATACTCAGTGAGAATATAATACTAATGACAGATACTCAGAATATTAAAACAGAGTTAACAGTGAACAATGACTGAATGCATGAATAAAGAGATAAAGTGCATATGAAGTGTGAAATATATATAATACTGATTAAAAGTATATCACTGAATATTATTAACTGAAGCACTCTGAAATGAGTAGTTAAGAGTGTATATAAGTAGAATTCAACTCTATAATACAGAGCACTGATTTATAAGATGAATAAAATCATAGTTAAGTAATAAAAATTATATAAAAGTATAATCATCAATGTAACAGTATTATATTAAGTTAACACTCTAATAGATAGTGATATTATTCTGAGTAATGAATACTGTACAGCTGAGATTTTTCATAGAGAAATTTAAATAATTCAATACTTCAATTATCAGTAATATAGATATATTACTCACTTTTATTGAAGAGAGAAAATCTACAGTCACTGTGTATAGAAAAATCACAGTGATAAAATATATTCTAAAGTACTAGAAGATAGCAAGCTCAAGTGCAGTAACTGTGAAGAAAATTACATAGTCTGAAATCTCAGCTGCTCAGAGAGAAAAACTATTACTAAAAATATAAAGAAAACACTGATAAAGTGATTTAAATACTATAAGATAAGAGTATCAGATGCAGAAGACTTTAACTATTTAAAAAAGAGAAATAGATTATAATAGAATGAATCAGTGAAAACACTCAGAAAAGTAGAAAGACTTATAGATATAGTAAGAGTAGAAGCACTATAGTGAGAGTTCATGACAGACTTTATATAAGCTATAAGTAGTTAAAGCACAGCTAGAATATCAGCACAGAATAATATAATACAGAGTATTTAATAGAATGAATTATAAAGAAATATCTAGCTATTCTACAGTATAATATATATAAGTTAGACAGAGTCATGAAATCTCTTTTAGCAAAGTCTGAAATGATGCTAAACTACAATATAATTATAATATAGAAACTGTGAATATAGAAATAACTCAGAACAGATATATATTATTCAGTAAACTGCAGCTTCTGACAGATAGAAATGAAGAAAGAGAATATAAAAGTATGCTTTCTAATTAATAAATAACTAATAGTAAGAACATGAAAAATTAAAACAGTTTTCATATATATACTAGTGCTCACACTGAAAACAGAAAGAGAATTAATTAATATTATGAATATATACACAGTATTATCAGAGAGCTATACAGTAACACTTATTAACTCTCTCATTCATCAGCTATAAGAGATAATGAAGAAGATAGAAGTAGTGCTATATATATAAACTGATAGTCAGAGTGTGTAATAAGTGAAAACTGTAGTAATTAAAGACTTCAATGTATATTACTCTCAGTAAGAAGATGAAAGAGTTAGACAGAACTTTATTATAATATAAAAGCTAAATATATAAATCAGTGCTTTGAATCTGTATCTAGTAATATTGAAAGAAGTTATAATCTAGTAAAACAGAGAAAGTCTTGATATTACAGTGAATTTAATCTTTCTATCACTCAGATTTCACAGTATAATAATTAGTTATAAAATAGACTCAGAAGTAGATATGATCTCAGATTATTTATCAGTGACTATAGTTATTAAACTTAATATTATACAGATAAGTAGAGAAAGAAGACACTGATATTAAATATACTTAAAGTAGATAATATAGAATAGTTAAGCACTGCAGAGCTCAGAAGCTTTTCTATTCAGAGAATAGATAGACAGCTATACAGTCTATCTCATAAGTTTTATAAAGAAACTAGTAGCTAAATATGTGAAAGTTATAAAATATGAATAATACAGCTGTATCTGATGATCATCACAAGTCACTAAAATAGTTAATAAATATAAGAAAGTTAAAAGAAATAGACACATCTCTGAGAAAAACATGATCAGAGTTTAAACACTGTAAAATAGAGAAATCAAGCTGATCAAGATAAATAGCTTCAGAGATCTAATACATAGTACAGAGTTCAAGCTCAAGCTGCTTTGAAAAATGACTAAATAAAGATAAAGAAATGATAATATATATATATAATCTTCAAAAATCTCATCACTAAAAAGTGAGAGACTGAAGAGTTTAACAGTAATAATTATTTTTAAGAATAAGATAGAAACTCTGTAGCAGTGATTCTTTTTCTCATCATTGAAAATTAATATAGAGAATATGAAGCTTGAACTGTAATTATAGAGAATAATTAATAAAATAAGTGTTACAGAGAAAAGAATGACAGTACTTATAGTATAACTATTAAATAATAAAGTATCAGAAATAAATGATGTCTTCAACAGATTTTTTAAAATACTGAGATTAATCTTTGTTAAAGTAATGACAGAACTTATTAAAGCATGCTGAGAGTGAAAATACTATTCAAAGATTTTTAAAATAGTTAAAACAGTGATGCTCAAGAAATCTGAAAAGAAAAACTATTAAAAAATAGAAATCTGAAGACTCATTACACTGCTGAACACTGTGAAAAAGATTATAGAATTAGTAATTATATAGAAGCTCAGATATCTGATAAAGTAATATAATCTACTGCTCTTACAGTAGATAAAAATCAGATAAAAATATTTAATAGAGATAGTAGTTTCACTGCTACTGACACAGATCAGAACAGTCTGAGAGAGATTTAATACAGTGACTATAGTACTGTTTCTAGATATTTCAGAAGTCTATGATAGAGTGTTTAAAGACTGTCTAACTTATATTCTTTAAAAGAAGAGACTATCAAGATAATTAATAGAGTGAGTGCACTTCTTTATATTAGAAAGATGCTTCATACTCAGCTTTAAAGAGTAGAAAACAGAGATCTTTAATATTACAGTTGATATATCTCAAGACTCATCACTATTATTAATTCTCTTTCTATTCTATAATAAAAAGCTGCTATAAGTGTGCTTTTCAGAGAATAGATCAGTGAGCTATATAGACTTTGTAAATAATATAAATATAATAGTCTATAAATACTCAATAGAAGTCAACTGTGCACAGCTGTAAATAATATATAGAAATTATAAAGAATAAGTAAACAGATATAGAGTTATCTTCATCTCTCAGAAATATAAGCTAATACACTTTATCAGAGTATAAATATACTTTAATTAAAATTACTCTCTGCAACTGTTATAGTAAATTATTAAATTACAGAAAATTATAAAAGTACTGAGTATCTAACTAAATTCAAAACTGCAGTGAAAGAATCATATAAATATAATTACAGAAAAAATAAAATTACAGATAAGAGTGCTAATTTAAGTTATATAAATTATATAAAAAGCATCTCTTTATCAGATCAGAATAATATATAATATAATTATATAGTCAGTTATTATTTATAATATAATTACATGATATCAATTACAGATCAAGTGTGAAAATAAGATATAAAATAAGTATTAAATAGAAGATCTAATAAAGATATAAAATGAATATCTGAGAACAGTGATAGAAGTCTACAGAGTAACACTTATATTCACACTGAAGACTGAAATATATATATTATCACTGAACATCTATTTTAATGAAGTGATAATAAAAGTTATAAGAAGAATAAAGATCTCAGATATGATAGCTCAGATTAAAAAAGTATATAAAATAGTGAAAGTTAAGCTGTAAAGAAGAGAACAGAGACTAAGAAAGTTTATTAAAGAGATACTATATTTAAAAAAAATATCAGAGAACTGAGAAAGAGTCTGAATAGAAAAAGTAAGAAAAGAGACTATATAGAGTGTAAGATCAGTGAGTACTGAGTATATTTTTTTTTAACAGTGAATTAAAAGAGAAATTCTAAGCTGATGAAAAAAATGATGAAAAACAAGAGTATTATTATAATATAAACTCTTTGAAAGATTCTCAGATAAGAAGACTATTAACTGATATAAAAGATTAAATAAAATTAGAAGCTCACTAATTATTCAGCTCTGATTAAATAAAACAGATCTAGCAGCTTTTCTTAATAAAAGATGAGTGTCTGACTACTCAATATTAGTCTGTGAGTGTGAATACTTATATAAAATAGTGATATATATAATTATATACTGTGATTACTTTCAGTACAGTTAGAAGAATCTACTTTATAAAAGTAGACTAGATAAAAAATGACTGCTAGATATCAAAGAAGAACTACACTGCTTAATAAAATGATAACTGAATCAGAGAATTCTATTATAATTCTTACTAATCAAAACACTAAGTATCTATTAAAACTAAAGTCATATAAAATAAGACTGAAAGAATATAGAAAGTGTAATCACTCTCAGTGAATACAAGTTTAGTGTATCAGAATAAATAAAAGATGAATATAGTATACATCACAATATCTGACTTATATATAAAAAGTGTGAATATCTTTATTTATCTCATATAAAAAGCATCTTTTCTTCATTTAAAAGATGAATATAGTGCACATCTCAATATCTAACTCATATATAAAGTATATATACTTTCACTTATTTCATGTAAGAAGTGTCTTTTCTCTATTTAAAAGATGAATATAGCACACACTCTAGCATCTGATGTGTGTATGAAGTGTGTATACTTTCACTCAATTTATATAAAAAGCATCTTTTCTTTGATTAAAAGACAGAGATAGTACACATCTCAATGTCTAATTTATATATAAAAGTATGTATACTCTCACTCAGTTCATATAAAAAGTATTCTTTTTTAATTTAAAAGATGAATATAGTATATATCTCAACATCTGACTCATATATAAAGTATGTATATTTTCACTCATTTCATGCAAGAAATGTCTTTTCTCTATTTAAAAAATGAATATAGCACACACTCTAGCATCTGATATATATATAAAGTGTGTATACTTTCACTCATTTCACATAAGAAACATCTTTTCTTTATTTAAAAAACTGAGATAGCACACATCTCAAATGTCTGACTCACATATAAAAGTATATATACTCTCACTCAGTTCATATAAGAAGCATCTTTCTTTGTTCAAAAGATAGATACAGAGTATATTATAACACTCAGCTCATATACAGAGTATATATATCTTCACTTATTCTGTATAGAAAGTGCTTTTTCTTTATTTTAATAGAGTGTGTGAGACATACTTTTTCTCTCTCTCTCTAAGAACAGCAGTGACTGATCTCTGATAATTCAAAGTCTGTCTAATTATTTAAATAGATCTACTGTGCATGAAGTTTTTAGCTCAATAATAAGCATGCTTATCACATGATTTTCTCTATTAGATAGTAATAGCCTTCTCACATATTCTTGCAATTAAGTGATGTATGAAATAATAATAATAATAATAATATATATATTCATTTATATATAGTAATTTAATAGTATGTTTCACTGAATCTCAAGATTCTCTATAATTTCTTCTATTATATATAATAATTAATCTGCTATAGTAGCTTCTGCTCTGTTTTTAACTATCTATAATCTGATAATTGATCTGAGTTTATAAATATTTAAAAACTCTTTACTATACTGATAATTGATCTGATCAGTAATTTATCTTTAAGTGTTTACAGAGTTAATAATTGATTTAAACTATAGATACTGAAGTTCAGCTGTACTGATAATTAATCTAATTAACTTTCTTTCTATCTTTTATCTTCTGATCTCTAACTTCTATTCTCTCTACTATATATAATAATTGATCTGCTATAGTAGTGTCTACTCTACTTTTAATTATATATTATCTAATGATTAATCTGAGTTATAAAAAGTTAAACTTCTAGCTATCTAATAATTAATCTGATCAGCTATTTTTTCATACATTTTACTTATTTAACTGCTCTACTTAAATATAAAGTAAGATAGATAAATGATAAGAAGTGACTTCTATCAGTCACTTCTCTTTATAAGAGTAGAAGACTCTGTCAGTGAAGTATATATAAAAGCTTATATATACTTTCAAATATCAGTTGAAAAATATACTGTGATAATCACTGAAATCTGAAAGAATTCTATCAGTTATTATAATAGTGTAAAACATTTTATTATACTCTATAATTAAATGAAGATTGAAGAAGTGTTATTATCAGTATCTGTAAAATATTATAATGAGATTTATAAAATCTTATACTCTGCTGCTATTAAAGATTGAAAAAGTACTATTAAATTATAACTACAGATCTTTTAAACAGAAAGCACTAAATATATAAAAAAGAGAAATATAATTACTTTATCTTATAAAAAGTATAATTATTAAACTCAGTCTACAGTAAATGAAGCTACAGTTCTAGATATAATTAAAGATCTAGAGTGTTTGAAAGTTTAACTTAATAAATAAGAAACTTAGCTGAATAAATATAAGAATTGACTGACTGAATAGAAAACTCAGCTTGATAAATATATAATAATTTTACAGAGATATATAAATAGTTTTTAAAATAGTTTTTAATATCTGAGTAAAGAAAGAGATTATCTGATGAATATATAAATAAACTTCTATACTGAGAAAACTGTGTTAACAGCTTAGAGATAGAAGTTAAATAATGAATATTAAAAATAAAAGATAGTGAGAACTTAGTGATAATTTTCTTTTATCAGATTAAATTAATCAGCTACAGATTCTCTGATTAAATTTATTTATTAACTAGATACTCTATTTAAGTAAGAATTCAACTCTTCATCAAGAATAGCTTCTGTAAAACAGAATTTCAATTTACTATTAAAAACTTAAATAATATTGAGAGTGATTATTATAATATAAAAGCTGAGAAACTGAGATGAAAGAGATAAATACTCAGAGAAAGTAATTCTCTGCTCTAATTAAACTCAGAAAATTAATAGCTGTAATTTCATATATAATGTGAATGAAAATTAAGTTAGATAAAATAAATTAGTATTATAATATAATATCTCAATTTCTACAGTGATGAAACAGATGATTGAGTAACTGTTAATAAAAGTGTTTATATAAGAATTTTATCTAAATAATGAAAATGCTGAATCTTCATAACAAGATCTATTATATTCAATATATAGAAGTAATGAAGAAAACTTCAGCTAATATAAAGATTACTCTGATGAATATTCATATTCTACTTATTTATAAACAGCAGATATTATATTATTCAACTCTGAAAAGATAGATATAATAATATTTATTAATTATTTAAAATTCATAATAATATAAGAAGAAGAAAATACTCTTCTGTGAGTTTTCTTACTCTATCTAAAGAGATAAGTATTAAAATAATATAATGAATTGTCTTCTGAGATGAGATAAAAGATGATATATTTTCTTTCAATAATTATTACAGAGCTTTAATTAAAGTTTAAACTATTGAAGAGAGAGATCTGAATAAAAGCTCAGAGTTTTTAATTTTTATTTAAAAAATTGAATGAGATTTCATTGATACTATATATTTTATAAAAGATAAATCTACTGTAAACAGCTTCAATTTTTAATTCAGTCATGATTAAGTGATTAATCTGAAAAGAATTAGAGTTGAATCTATTATTAATTATATCACTTATTTCAAGTGAATGTCTAGATAACTTTTATTAAAGAATTAAAAACAATGAATCAGCTGTAAGAAGAGTATAAAATAATTATAATACTTAGTTATCAGAGTATATTTAAACTTTCTACTAATATTCTGTTATTACAGAAGAGTCAGTAAATGATAGATAATTATACTGAAACTTATTAGAAAATACAAAAGCTGCAGAAGTTAAAGCTTTTATAAATTTAAATTCACTAAGTATCAAGTTCTCTGCTCAGAGAATAAATATAAGAAAATTCTTATTTATTCTGACTATAAGTTATTTTATATATAGTGATGCTTATTATACTAACTGATGTTTTAAAAGAGATGAAAGTAATAATTATTAAATGAATTAAGTGAAAAATGTATTTAAAGATGAGAATACTTTATCTGAGCTAGAGCCTTGCTCTGATTCAGATATAAAATTGAAAAACTAGATAATAAAATTAATATAAAGAGACTAATCTCATTTACTGATGTATTCTTCAATGATAGTTATCACTGTATTTTAAAATTGAAAGTCTATAATATATCTGATGAGAATATCTCTAAACATAATTATAAACTTATAGAAGAGCTAATATACTTATTTTATATTTTTTTATTTATTCTGATTCAAACTATCAAAGGTCTTATTTTTATATGTATTAATATGAGTGTGAGTATCTTATTAATAAATATTATAATAACTGAAATATATTTTCTGAAGTGTATATTATCTCTCATATTAAATGACAGATCTATCAGTATAAAAGATGTAGATAATAAATATAATTACTCAGATATATATATTAAACTTAATCTAGTCTTTCATTCATATCTTGATAACTCTATATAAATAGCTAGAGAATTTCATATCATTCTCTACTTAAGCTGTAATATGATAATGATGAATAATATACTAGTCTCAGTATAAGTGATAATAGATATATATAATAAGAAAATCATATTTAATAATATTTTAGTAGCTGTCAGAATCACTTGAATCTGTGTCTGTAAAAATATATAAATAACTGTTAAACTATCTCTTCTTCTGTCTATTAAATCTCTTCAAACTCAGCAGATAAATTATAATTTTAAAAAATAATTAAATAGAAAGTGAAGAAAATTCATTATCTGAGCTACAGAAACTAGAATTATTGAATTAGATAAAAATATACTGTTGAAAATTTCATACACTGAGCTGATAAAAGAAGTATAATGAATATAACTTAGATTAATTCAGTATTCATCAGAGATATTTATAGAATTACTGAATACTATCATCTTATATATCTCAGATGTTCTACTGTTTTTCAACTTGATTTAAAACTGATAAAGATACTGAATAATCAAATTCTTAAATATACTCAGTAAATATCTAAATCTGATATCATGAACTTGTCTATGACTGTCTATTTTATAAATACAGATAATTTTAATAACTTTTTCAATATTTTAACTATCAGCTCTGAACAGAGAATAGTAGAAGCTGATATATTTAATCATTGAAATGATGAATATTGAACTTGAGTTCAGAAAATCATTGACTGTCATTGAAAGCTTTTCAAATATAAACTAGATAAATTTATAAATAATATCAAGATATCTATCTGTTTTTTAGATAAATAGAATCTCACAGATTTTAAATAGAAGATTTATTCTTTATTATATAAGAATAGAGCAGTAGTAGATAAAATTCTTGACTCTCTGAAAGCAGATAATTAAATTGAAAAAATATTATTGAGTGATAAAAATCTGATTATCTTCTCTACTTTTATTATATAAAATAAGAACAAGTTTTATATAATAGTTAACTTATAAAAGATAAATCTATATCTTCTATTAAATATCTATTCTCTGCTCACTTAATAAAATGTTCTATAATTACTAGATGAATTGATAATTTTTTTATTTATAAATATTAAGTAAGGTTTCTTTCAGTAGCTGTTAAAGAAGAATGATAAATTTAAAATGATTTTTATTATATTTCATAGAGAACTTGAATACTTCACAGTTATTATTATAAGATTAGTAACTTTATCTGACTTCTTTCAGTAATGAATGAAGAAGATTCTTATTAAATATCTTTGACAATTTATCTTAATATACATGAATAATATAATTATATATTTCTATTTATTAGATGATCATTTTACTTATCTTCAAGATGTTTTTATAGTATTAGAGTGATCAAGTGTAATAATATTTTTAAGAAAATATTATTTCATTTATTCTTCTATGAGTCTTCTGAGCTATTATATCAGATATCTTGAAATATCAATTTAAAAAGAAAAAATGAAAGTTATTTAAAATCTGATCTTCTCAGAGACTCTGAGCAACTTGAAAGAAACTGTAAATTTTTTTAATTATTATTAAGACTTTGTAGATATATATATAAATAAGATGAAGATGCTTGAAGCTCTGAAAATCTATCTATTTAAAAATGATTTATAAAAGAAGTGTCAGAGAGCTTCTTATATATTTAAAATCAAGATAATGAACTATAAAAATTTGAATGAATATCACACTCTCATGAATGAAGCTTAAAAATTCTTTGAAATAGTGAGAGAGATATTAGTGAATGCACTCATCAGAGTATATTCTGATTTTCACTGTTTATTTATCATTTATATTAATTCTAGTAAACAGTGTGATATTAAAATAGCTCTGCACTAGATAGATGCAGATGAAATTGAAAGATCTATACTATTTCTATTTAAATATTTAAACTCTGCTGAGAGAAGATATTGAGTCACTGAATTTAAATATCTAGATTTGATTTAAATACTCATGAAGCTTCTGTAATATTTTAATGATAAATTTATAATAATCACTGATTATATAGCTCTGATATCTACTCTGTAATTATCTACTTCAGATTATAGAAGCACTTATCTAAATAACTGAGTTTTAATACTTAGTAAATATCTGCTGTGAATAATTATTTAATATTATAAAAGTACTGTTCATGATAATATGAATACTTTTTTTTAATTTAGAACTTTATAAAATGACTCAGATACTGTTTTCTCTGATCAAGAATATACTATTTATAAAATACTTCAGAGAGTGAATAGATAGATAGAGAATATACTTCTTATAATATTAATATTAACTATAGAGATCTCATAGAATTTTAAAAAGTGATTATAAAATAATATGTTTTCTGACTTAATTTTAAATAATATTTTCTGAAAAGTGAAAGCAGTGAACAGATATCATTCTTTTGATATAAAAGATAATATTCTTTATCTTGAAAATGACTGTTTCTGTGTCTCTGAGTCAATAATACAAAATATTATTTATATCTATTATAATTATACAGAGTATTTAAAGTTATATTAAATAGAAGATATTCTGTACTAGTCTTTCTATCTTTTATATATTTACAGATAAATTCTTAAGTGAATAGTTCAGTATTTAAATTATCAATTATCAAAGTCTATTAATTATAAGAGATATAATAAAATATAACTGATATTAATCTCAGTATAGCTGTTTAATATTCTAGCTATTAACTTTATTACTGAACTTTTACTCAGTAATAATCTAAACATAATTCTCACTATTACTGATAAGTTTTTCAAGATAATTATATTAATTATAAGAAGAGAAAATTGAAAAATCACTCAGTGAGTGAAAGTGTTTTTTAATAAAATAATATACAGATGACAGCTGTTATTAGTGCTTATTTTAAATAAAGACTTATACTTTAATTTAAAGTTTTGAGTATGTCTTTTAGATCTGATAAGTATCAAGAGATGAATGATCACAGTATATAACTCTTGTTTAAATAATTAGAGTGAAAGAATAAATTTAATAATAAAAGTTATTCTATATTCACTACTGATAGAGTGATATGAATCTAATTAAAATATCTTACTATCACAGATTGAAAAATGTATTAACTCTGAAATTATTAAATTAATCTCTCTATTATTATTTAAAGTACTCACTAATATTAGCTCATGTTAATTTCTCATCTCTGAGAATATCTCAGAATCAGATATTATTATATTAATTATCAATTAAAAATCTCTGTAAAAGAAAGTACTTAAATTATATACTCTTTTACAAGCTCATCTAGTGAAGAGATTTAATAAAGCTTATAAAAAACTGTTATTTACAGTGAATAACTATATCTTCATAAAATTAGTAAGAAAAGATAAAAAGAAGTATATCACTAAAAAATATTCAAAGCTATTTTCTTTATAAATAGAATTCTTTAGAATTATTTAAAAAGTGTCTGATCTGATCTTTTAACTACAGCTTTTATCTAATTGAAGAATGCACTCTGTAATATCAGTTATTTATCTTGAAAAAATGAATTTAATACTGAAAAATATAAAGCACTTATCTTCAGAACTGATATTTATAGATAATAAACTGAAATTTAAAGTTAAATATATTATCTGAAAGAAGATATAAGAAGACAAGATTTATCTGAAAATTAAATGAAAGAAATATAATAATTCAATCTTAGAGCTTTACAATATTATAGTGAATGATGTCTCAATAATAATTAAAATATTTGAGTAAAGAAGATTATAAGAGTGACTGTATAAAAGTGTGCTTTGAAAAAGTAACTGATATCTCATTGTAATGATATCTATATATATTAATCATTCTTAATCTACTTATTATACTACTTGTCTACTTATTTTATATTTTATTTAATTCTAATAGCTCTGTATTTGTAAAAAATAGATAATAAAAAAAATAAAGAAATGATATAAGAAAATCTGTTCTTTCATATTATCTAGTATCTGTCTATTAATATTATAATTACATATATTTATAAGTTTAATTTATCTGATATTTATCAATTATTATCTGATGTCTTTCACAACTTCTCTTTCTATTTTATAAAATAAATGTTTTAATAAGCTGTATCTATTTTTAAATCATCTTTTATAATATCTTTAAAATGAACATGATCAAGTAAATGAAAAAATTAATTATTTTTAACTATCTCTATTATAGATATTATAATTTTTATAAACTCTGTTATTATCTTCAGTTTCACACACTCTTTTTCAATTACACTCAGACTATTTTTATCTAGATTAAATGACTGCTTAAAAACTTTTAAATTCTATTTATTAATATTTAAATAATTATCTGATAATATAAATAATATATAACAGTTCATTGACTTCAGAGTGAGAATAATTATTCTCTTCTACTTTTTTACTACTGAAATTTCATCTACTAATATCTCTATTATTATTTTCTTTATCTCTTTTACTCTGAGAACTAGACTGGTCATGTGATCATGTCTGAGATCATAATCAAATTTTATACTAATCATGTTAATTAAATCATTAGTTCTAGTCATAACATGTGTATAATCAGACTCATCTCAAATCACTTTATTTAAAATAGTGAAGATTTCAGATTCACTTTTCAAATAATAATTTAGTTTCAGATAAAGAATATATTAATATTTTTGATTCTATTTTCATTCTGATTTCATTATTGAGAATGATATTAAATGAGATCATATAATCATTTCTCACTTATCTAATATTATAATATCATGTACATTTGTTGAAAATCAGATAGTGAATATTATTAAATATCATTACTTTACTTAATACAGAAGAAAATTTTCACTGAAATCAGTGATATTTAAAAAAATATCTAAAAAATAAAGAAATAATATATACAAAAATTAAAATTAAAAAACAAAAATTAAAAAACACTTAGATCATATCAACTGTATCACTGAAATAATCACTTTTCAGAGTTTTTGTAATTTTCATAATTAAATATATATCTCTCACAGTGAGAGTAACATGATCATGATAAGTCATTGTCTTAACATTATCTAGAAAATAATCAGTATATTCTTGTAAATATAAATAATTAGAAAATATACACTTAAAAAGTGTGATCAGAGTGAATTCAGCTATTATTTAAATAATGTCAAAAACAGAATACTGAAATTAATGATTTCTCTTATCAATTTCACAGATGAGATGTGTGAAGATAATCTTGAGAAATATAAGATTCACTGATTTCTGATAAAAATGAATTTTCTAAAGAGACTCTATTTCATTATATTAGAGACTGAGTATTATTAAAAACTATTACTTTTATATATTTACTCTGATGATTGACTCTCTGTAAACATGACTGAGAGTTATAATATTTTCATACTATATAACTTTCAGTGAAATACTGCTTTCAGTAAATGACTCAGACTGCTTATTAATTAATCATTTACTGCTGATATACAGTCTTGCATTTAAAGACTGTGATGAGTATTATATTCTGATATAAAAGACTCTTCTCTCAGATCATTTTCAGAGAGAAGAGAGAGAGAAAATATAACTTAGATTTTTTAAGAGAAGAGTGTGATTTTATAATTGAGAGAGAGAGTGTGATTTTATAATTGAGAGAGAAGATGTGATTTTACAATTAAAAGAGAAGAATCAGAAATAATTTGATTCTTCTATATTTATTAATTATTTAATTAGTCTATGTTCTTCAAATGAAGAGTTTCTGAAAGTGTTTTAATAGTTTTTATATTAACTTGAATTAGTGATGGCTTGAAGAAGAGAGAAGAGAGAAGAAAGAAATGAAAATAACTTATCTTTATAATATAAAAATAGAAGATAACTGTAAACATTCTTTCTAGTAATAAAAAATATATTACTATATATAGCTGTGATGTGAGTTCTCTAGTAACTGTATAGTAACTGTATATAAAGAATACTAATAATATATATATTAAATGAAAATTGTGTTACTATGAGATATTCTAGATATTTTTATATATCTCTTGAAATTTTCAATATTTTCTTTCACTCTCTTTATATTTCAGTAAGTTAAGTATATATTTCAAAGTATTTTCTATTTTAAAAAGATATTTCTGATTATTATTATCATTAAATTATTATCTTCTTCTCTCTTTTAAAACTCACTGAAATTATATTATTTTTATTTAAATAGAGATATTCTGTGACTCTGCAGATCATCAAGATGCATGAGTATTATTATAAATTGAAAAAAGAGAAAAAGAAAGTCTTTAAATGAGAGAAGACAGATTATAAGATACATCATGATACTTTGAAGAAGCTTTGAAAAAGAGTTGAATAATAACAATTTCAAGTAATGCTTTAAAGAGATTTGAACTAATCTAAAAATAGAAATAATATGAATGATGCTGTATATAAGAGATTGAAGAAGAAAATAGTGAAGAGTTTTATATAGTAGCAGTGAAATCAGAAGAGATTTCAGAAATAATTTGAAATTAAGATAAAGAGAAAGAGAGTTAAGAAAATTACTGCTATTAATAAACAGCAGCAGAAGAAGATTAAGAGAGTATTAAAATAAAAGATAAAGAAGCTGAGACTGATAAATCTCAGAGATAATAAATTTTAATAATAATTCTATTTTCTAATTAATTAGTAGAAGCTGATGATGAAGAAGCAGAGAATTAAAACTTTGTTTCAGTTTTAAATGTACTCAATGATTCAGAATATTAAGAAGACAGTTCTACTCTCTGAATATATTAATCTACTTACTACTGAGATGAATTCTGAGACAGCTGATTAGAAAATAAGAGACTTTAAAATATAAATTAATCTAACTAAGTGAGAGAAATGTCAGTCTTCTTCTGAGAAGACAGAGAAGAAGGATTTTGAGATAATTATCATCTCAGATGAGAAGAATGATGAGAAAAAAAAAGAGAAGAAGAAGAAGAAGAATGAGAAGTGAATTATTAAAAATAAAGAGAAGAAGAAGAAGAAGAAGAAGAAGAAGAAGAAGAAGAAGAAAGATAAGAATAAGAAGAAGAAGAAGAAGAAGAAGAAGAAGTAAAAATTTTCTTCATTATTTTTCTTTTATTTTTTTATTTATTGTTTTAAATAGTTATACTAATAATTATAATAAATAATTGATCTGAATTTTTAAAATTGTTGTATAATTGAGACAGTGAAATTGAGAACATAATATTCAATATATATATATATATATATTATGTTACAACTTTGATGTTGATCTTGCTAATTTTCAATATTCATGTCTATAATATAGTAATATATTTATGAAAATGTCATTTAGTAATGTGATTTGATAATGCTCTTTTCATATTTTATAAAATCTAATTAATATTAATATCATTATTGAGAAATGTTTATGATTATGATCAAAATTTCTTATTTACATATATATTAATATAATCAGTTAATAGTCAATCTAAGTTAGTGCTAAAATAATAACTAAGTAATTAAAAAAAAAAAGAGAGAATAATTTCTTTAACACTATAATTCTTCTCTGACACATCAATTAATCATCAGAAAATAAATATTATTTTTCTCTAAATTATTATATTTACTGAATTCAATTCTTTCACTTCTATTGAAGATGCAGAGTCTCTTTAAGAAATCACTGTAACTCAGTGTATCTATATTATTTATAACTTAATATAAGATTCTCTCTTTTAATTATAATGAATGATAATATTATTCTTCATGTCTGATTTTAAACAGTGAAATTTATGAAAAACTCAGTACAAACATTGAAAAGAGTTATAAAATAATTTTCAATAGATTGTATTAAAAATTACTGAAGAATTATTTCTTTACTGTAATTATTATAACTTCATTCAGAAGTATTTATCATGAACTGAACATAACTTTAAAGAGATTTTTTAGTATCTGAAGTCATCAGAATGTATTCAATATAAAAAAGACTATTTTAAAATCACTACTGAACTTGTGAGTTTATTATTCTGCAAGATAATGATTTTTAATAATATTAATATTCTAATTTAAAGAAAATGATGTGAAAATGACTATATATTAATACTTTTATTTTCATACTCTTATCTGATAACTTCTGTAATTAATTACTCTGTATATATATATCTCTGAATCTTTCTCTTTGATTAATTGAGAACTCAGAATTTCAAATACTTCTTTAAATACTTAATTTAAACTTGTATATTTCACATTAATCATGTCTTCAAACAAATCTTGAGACTCACTACAAAATCACTATATAATATTTAGAATTATAGTTAAAGAAATATTAAAAAGTATCTCTGACAGTGAATGCATGAATCAGTATAAATAATCTTACTTTTATAAAGATAATCTGTTATTTTATTGATAATAACTGAAGTTATTAAGAGAAATTAATTAAATTTAAGTCATTGATCAGCAGTCATACTGAGAATTATATAATAGAGATATTAATAACTGTTTTTAAAAATGACTATTGAGATATTACTTTCAGTCTTCTTATAATTATAACTGATAATGCAGTAAATAACTCTATTATAATGAAGAGCTTGAAGCAAAAATTGACATTGCATTTATAAAATAGTAAATAAGATTATATTCTCTACATTATTTATGTAATTCAACTTATTATATAAAGTCTAGTAAAGAGTCTCAACATTGAGATAAAGAATAATGAGATAACTGATACTTGAGCTGAGAATGAAGTGAAAATGATCACTTAAATAATTTTTATATTAACTCTATAAAAAATAATAATTTTTAGTAACACTTCTATAATATTTTAATAGATTTACTAATAATTTGAGTATTATAAATTCAGAATATTATTAATATAATCTGTATTTTCTTAAAACAGCAGTAATAATTTTATAATATTTAATAAACTGATATATCAGTCACATCTCTTAATATAATACAAGATATTAGAATATAATAAAGTTTAATATATAAGATAATCATTCAAGCTCTTTAATTATATTAGATAATTAATTATTGAGTGCAACACTCAGATCAGAAAAAGATTCAGATATTAAAACTTTCTAATATAAAATAAATATAGTTGAAATATATAATTAACTTATTATTTCAATTTTATAAAATAACTAAGATAGTTTTAATCATTTATTTATTAATATTACAGTTAGCTTGATGAGTGTATAACAGCTTATTTACTTATCTTGAATATCAGTTGAAACACTTAAAAAGAAATTTAGTCTGAAATAATACTATAGCACAGACTATTATTACTATATAAAATAAACTTACTTTTTACTATAGTAAAACTGAACAATTTTTTATTAATTACTATACTGTGACAGCTATACTAGATTCATCTTATTAAATTAAAATATACACTTCTCAAGATTGAACAGATGAGAAATAAAAGTTATATATTAATTTAGTCTAAGACTACTACAATTTCAACTATCAGAGATTTAAATTATCAGATATTAAAAATATAAAGACAGTGAAATATAATTCTTTGATAGATAATAATCTTTGATAATACTCAATACTTTATATAATAATAATACTAACTTTCAAGCAGAATTTATATTCATTGATTATAACTGAAAATCAGATAAAGTTATATACTTGTAAAACTGAATTTAACTGCTATTTTCAAGATAATTTTATAAATTTATAAGTTAAATCAATTCTGAATCTCTGAAAAATTGTTGAGAATATATATTTAACTGTGATAATGATAATATATAATATTCTTACAATTTCATTGACAGAGATGAGAATGAAGTGAAAGTTTAACTTAAATTAAAATATTTATCACTATTATCAGAGACAGTTACAAGATGAAATAATTAAATAATTTATAATTATAAAATATAATAATACTAGAGAGATTATTATCTCTGATTATAGTGTATCTGAGCAGTCTACTTTTTAAAAGAAATTAAACTCAGTGAAGAATAAACTTGCTCAAGAATATATTTAGTTATTTTATTAGTATTATCAATAATCATTATTTTAGTACTAGTTTATTATTATATAATCAAGCACTGAATAAGACTGAATTTATCTTCTAGTTTCAGTTTTATTTTAATTTTTTAAGTATGATTATCTTTCACTGTTTATCATTAAAAATTACTCTCATTTCACTATTCTTATATTAAAATTAGTCATTTTTCACATCATTTCTAAAAAAAATAATTCATTTTTATATTTTTTAAATGATAAGTTCTGTTGTGACTCATATCAAGAAATATATGAGATCAGATTAAATAATATTAAACATGAAATTCATAATTTCGCTGATCAGTCTACTGAGAACTGATATACTCACTATAAACACTTAATACTTTTTATTATATAAACACTTTTAATTTAATAAGTAGTGAGTATTCTTATTTTCTCATTAATAATTTATATATACTTTATAATTTTAATAATTTTAATTTATATCTGCTAAAATAATAATATACTTTTTAAATAACTTATTTTCTCATCAGCACTTCTTACAGATATACTTAGTTAAATTATCTTATATTTATATAATTATAATATTTCAATTTTAAAAGTCTTTGAAATTAATCATTCTAGAAGTGATTATATTATTTTTATTTATCTATTAATATAGCTTTTACTCTTGAGACAGTTCTCTCAGCATCTTCATTATCTTTTAACTAGATAAAATGAAAAATTTATAATTAATAAAAAATATTTTCTTTAATGAATTAGCTATATACTTGATAATTAACACAGTATCTGATAAATCTTCAATTTTATATTTCTATTTTATAGAAACAGATACTTTTATAATATAACTATTATTATCAAAGTATAAATTATTTAAATTATCTTTATATAAATGTCTGAAATATAATATACTATAGCTTATTACTGTTTTTTTCTTAACAGTATAACTATATTTATCACTGAGTTTATCTACTTACTCTATTTTATTATTATTATTATCTACTATTATAATCATTTCACTAATTAATACTACTAAATTAAATTCATTCATCTTCTTATTTATTTTATATATATTATTATTATTATTGAAATAAATATCTATCACTGATCATGTTTTCTTCAGCTTTTAAAATAAAATTATAAACTTATATTTAAAGATAATAATAATCTTTATTATATCTTTTTTCTCTCTATTCATACTATCAATAATTTCTTTATTTTTTTATAAATGAGTGAATTAATAATACTTCTGATCACTGTCACTAGTGATAGATAATACTTTTTTATTTAAATTATTTATATTTAATTTTTTATTTATTATCTGATTCAGTCTTTTCATCATCTTTTTATAATTATTCTTACTCATTGATTAAAATAACTTTTTAAATATCTTTATAATATCTATCTTTTCAGAGAGTATAATTAGTTATTTATACTTTATTATTTAATTAATTTATTATTGATGATTATCATGTTATAAATTCAATTTTTATATATATTATTCATTTATCTTCAGATTAGAAAAAGAGAAGAAAAAGTAAAGAAAATAATAGCTCTTTTATATATAGTTACTTACTAAAATTATTATTCACTCAGAAGCTCTTAGCTCTTTAATAAATTATTCTATATTATACTAGTATATTAATAAAATTATCTTGAATTCATCAACAGATATTATTTCTATTTAAATCTAGTATTTATATTTTCTCAGATTCTTTTAAATCTTCTTTCAATACTTATTCTTTTTTATAAAAGAAACTATTATAAGTAATACTTATATTACTTACACTCTCTAGTATATTCACTATATTTTATATTTATCTATATAATCTTATCACTATAGCTTTATACATGTCTATCTAGCTATAGTATATATCTTTATCTTTCATGTAGTATACATGTCTATCTACTATAGTATTTATTATTTCTTTCACATGCAGAAGAAGTCTGTATTTAGTTATTTATATTCTTTCACTGATTAGCAGTGAAAGATAGAGAATTAGACATTCTTTTACTATCATTTTAACATATATATTCACTCACACATAGTATAAATACTGAGATTTTTTATATTTATATAATTAATTAATTTTCAATTAATTTTCAATCAATTCTCAATTGATTCTCAATCAATTTATATTATTATAATTTATATATTTTAAGAAAATTAAGAAAATTACATAATACAACCCTTTTACTAGCTGTATCTATGTATTTTACCAGGTAGGGTGATTGCACGGGCCCTATTCACGAGGTCTGCTTACATAACGAGGTCTGGTGGCGTTTTTAGCGAGGTCGACTTTTCTGTAGACACTGAACTTTTCTTCTAAATGCAGTGAAAAAGGACAAACCCCCGATATGTCCATGGAGTTCGTGAATAAGCCTCCCGTGGATCTTGATCGAGAATACGGATTTACGGACTACTGTACATACAGCTATGCATCCGTGCGCGTTTCCTTGGAAAAAGGGGGCATTAGTATCTGTATGTATCTTTGCTGTAATATACAGCCCGTATAATCGGGTGTAAATATCAAAATTTGTATGCAATAAATAAATAAGTAAATAAGATAATAAAATGAAAATGAAGAACAACTGGAAATTCTATCAATTAAAACATTATGTGTCATGCATGAACTTAGGTTCTTATGTAGGTATGTATGTATGTATGTAGGGGTACGCCAAAACGCCATCGACAAGAAACACCAATTGACGAGGGAGTAAAGAAAATAATATAGATATATATATATAATCCACCTCTACTCCTCAGCTCATCCCGGTCATTCACTCACTCGCCTTGCTCACCCAACCCAACCATCACCCATATCATGTCGCGCGGCTCATCGGGTTTGCGGTGTGTGTTACGTATCCAAGGCCGGCTGGCTGGAGTCGAGATGCGTGGCCCATGCCTGGCGGTGTGGCATATTGAGTTGACATGAGCAAGCGCAAAAGGAAATTGAAAAAAGAAAAACAAAGAAGAAAAAAACGGGGCCCTTCCGTTCCTTATCCCTCCTCCAAACTGCGTTCCAAGATATTCGATTCGACCGTATCCGATTCTCCAAAGGATAAGACACAGAATTCAACTCAATCCATCGCACATCGCACATCGTAAGCATATGTAGTAGGTCCTCCGCAGAGGCCTAGAATACTGGAACGGGATTTTTGTTGTTTCCGCAAAAAAAAAAATCCCGGCCAGCCTTGCTCTTTGTTTTTCCACTTGCTGGGGGTTTCTGCGTGTGTTTTTTTTTTCTTTTTTCAATTTTAAATTAAAGATCTAGGCTTCCGCCAAATCCCATTTCCCTTGCTGCTCTGGTTATCGATTCCGCCATTGGTTTTTTCTTTTTCTTGTCTTCAACCTTTCCCTCCGTTATTCAACCAATCCCTCCTGACCGTCCCCGTACACCCACGAGTAGTTACCGTTCGCGGGAAATAAATTGAGGGATAAAAGCCCTCCATCTCTCCCCCAAATGTAGTTTTTAACAGCGGAGGGCGGAAAACAACAAAGACAGAAAAAGCAGAGCATGGCGCCCGCCATATCCCGGAAACCCCACCCACCTCCCCTCCCCCCCCCGGCGCATACTCTCAGATATTCTTCGTGCCTTTAACCATCTGCCCCTTAACCTTAGCCCAGTCAATGCCGCCATCGATTTCCTCGTCGACTTCGCCGCAGATGACGACGTTGTCGCCTCGTATCAGGTATAGGCCATGTTCGACCTGCGAGCTGGGTTCGGGGTCATCGGGGGTTCGTATTATGCGTTCGACGGTCTGTGAGAGGACGAGGTTTGTGAGTTGGTCTGTTGAGAGGAGGGTGCCGATTAGGGTGCGGCCGTCGACTGTTAGGATGAGGACCTTTTCTGTTTTGTGGAAGTTAGTATATTTATATTTATTTAGGTAGTAAGGAGAGGGGGATCGGCGTGTAGAATGAGTTGAGGGATGCTCGTTATTTCTGGCAACAACAACACCAACAGAATGAGATCAGTGGGGTACTCAACTGTTTATGTAGGATTGGAGGGACATGGTTATTTATAGCTATTCAATCCCCAACCCTGAACTCTCTTCCGAACGAAATGGTCGGGCGGGGTCCCTCCTCTTTCCCGGCCAGGAAAAAAGAAGACAATTGCAAAAGATTACCGAATGTAGAAAACTTGCATGAGGGGAGATTGGAAGACCAAAAATAAATGGGAGATAGCCCGTTAATATGTAGAAAGCTATCTTGTTCACGCTGAGCCAGGGAATATCAAATGGTTCTATCGCGAAGAATGAATGTATGTACAGCAGTAGGTAAGGTACCTCATCTATTATTTGTTTTTGTCCGGAGCCCAGAGTGTACTATTCCAAAAGAGGAATAGTTGGATTTTAAGCTTGGCAGCCTCGGAATAAATTAACACCGAAACTCTGATTACTTAACCTCAGCCTTAACAATGACGTAATTTATACAACTTAACCTCCAACACTTTTGGCTACAAATATATAGACATTTACCATTTCCTCGATCTCTAGTGTTGGAGTCACTAGACGGGGCTCATTTTATTACTTGAAAATACTTCTGCTCGCAGGTTGACTAGTAGAAAACTTCCTTCACCTTGAGCTTGAGTGGCTGCGGCGTTACCTCTGTGTTGGCTGTGCATCGCCTCCATCGAGCAAATCGATAACTCCTTTAAACATCTAGATATTTTAATTTTAATTTTCGATGATACCCTGCTCTCACAGTTTTACTATTGCGCGACGACGACGATGACAAAACCTCCTATCCCTCCTCCCTCTAATAAAAACCGAAAGCCGGAGCTACTGGATCTCATAGGCCTCTTCCCAGTAGTGTCCGTTCTTGTCCCCCATCTCGGCCTTGGTGATGTCTTGAACCTATCTCGCGTCAATTCCCATTTCAGGGCTGTCCTTCATGGCTTTGCGCTCCCCATCTCCGACCCTGAAGACTTCAACCCCCCCAACAGGCAGGGGATCAGGCCCGATATCCATATCGGAGACCACCAAACATCATACTGGAAAACGATAAAAAGGAGCGGACAACTTCTCTGCTCAGAACCAACCCACACAAGAGGCCCGACTCCACGTTTATGCAAATTCTGCTCCTTGCCAGTCTGTGAAGCGTGCATCGTCAGAGTGAGTCCATCCCTCCCCCCCCTTCCCCCCCCCACACACACATACCATTGTAGAGTGATCACTTTATAACAGCTATACTCTACAACCATAAAAAAGGAATCCTTCCGCCAGTCTACCTCAGCATATAAAAGCCGCACCCGCCCCTTCTGCCTCGACTGCTGGCTCTCCGGCAACCCGCACAACGGCCGGCGGCCGTCTGCACCACCGCGCTCAACACCATACGATTTCACCCCCGTGGCCGGCGACTACTGCACCTGCACCGCCAAGGATGGCTGGGTGTGTTCGAAATGCCGCGAGATCCAGGTCCGCACGGGCCAGGAGCCGATTCAGGCGTGTATTGGCGAAGGGTGTGCTAGGCCGCCGGGCAAGGATAGTGATCGGAGGAGGATCTGTCTCTGGTGCCATTTGCCGCTTGTTGCGCGACCGTCTATGGATCAGTGGAGGGAAGGGTATGTGGAGAGGCATGCGCTTTCGGAGTATAGTCGACGGGGTGGATTGAATGGTGGTGGCGAGATGGGTGAGGAAGAAATGGAAGGGGAAGAGGAAGGGGAAGGAGAAGGGGAAGGGGGAAGAGGAGAGGACGAGGAAGATGGTGATGCGGTTATGCAGATGGAGATCGATGACCCGCGATAATTTCTTAATTTTTGATTTTCTATTCCAATTTATTATTAAGAAGGAAAAGGATTTGGTTTTAAAACAAAGCCATATGGGTTTGACTTCTGTCCGCTGGCGGGTTGAATGATACACAATAAGATGACTAGCATGCTGGCATGCTGATAAACGGAGAGTGCTTGGAAAAGGGCTCTCTAATCAAGTTGAGAGTCTTGGGATTGAATGGTAAACACCCTTCGGCTGAAAGGGAAGAAAAAACTAGAACTTTAGCTATGTAATGTCCTTGTCCCCCTTTTGTTCGATAAGCATCTCTTTTGGAATTAATTTTGGCTAAGATTTTATCAACCATGGTCCTGCACGTCTGCAAATGCAAAAAGGATAGGGGGAAAGAATACAATATCATTCAATGGTTATTGAAACTTGAATACTTTATATTCTCAATTGTTCTGTTTGCGGCAGATAGATAGATAGCATTGGCGGCTGTTTTTTTTATAAAACCTCCACAAGATGATAGAAAAGAAAAATGTGAATAAGAAGTCTTTCTTATGATCAGTTAACGTTGTTATCTTCAACCAAGTAGTAGCATTCATAATTCTTTTATTTAAAAGAAATTACAGTAATATATGCGTTCATGACAAGATACTCAAAGTATTACCGTGCCTAGAAAACAGTTAGAGAAGGACAGATGACAGAGAAGAACATAATAGCAGCTCCTCCAAATGTAACCAGTAGTGACCAAGTAAACCCCCCTAAAGAACGCGAGGTAGAAAATGAAGCAGAAAACAGACTGGAGATCAAGAAGCCTTTCTTTAGTCGGGAGGAAGAAGACAGCCCAAGACCCCGAGTCTAAGGAAATTGGGTGCTAGCTATCTTACACATAGGTTCCACTCTATATATTTTATCTCGCAAGGCATTTTTCAACCGTTGGTAACCAGTACCGATTCCATCATACACGCAAGAAAGAAAGAAAAAAGAAAAAAGATAAGTAAAGGGAACAACAACCCTCAATCTCATGGTTTGAGGAACTAAGTAAGTAAGTGAGTAGTTATGTAGGCACCAATTAGAGCTGAATTTCATGATGTAATGTATTTTTTTCGTGTGTTAAGTTTCACCCCAACGCTGAAAGATCCAACGGAACACTACTCCCCCTCCCAGCTCTATACAACTTTTGACCACCACGGAACTCCCTGGGTTTCGGAAGCAGAGACTCATTCTGGAACCTGAATCTGGGATCTTCTATCCGTATTCTCTGCGAACTGTTTCGTGTACTACTACCCAGAGAACTGGGTCGTGGTGAGGAACCGCCGTTTGAAAGTGTATAGCTGCTTGGGTCGAGTAGTGAGCGGTTAGGTTGTTGTTGTTGTTGTTGTTGTTGTTGTTGTGGCGGCTGAGGTGCCTGTTGGTGGTCTGCAAAGGATGAGGGACGTGAGGTGAGTGGAGTTGATAGTAAGGATGATGTTCGCGCGGATGAGGGAGGGGAATATTGTGGGGGTGGGGGCGGAGGTGCTGGGGGTGCAGATGGAGCGGATGTTGGTGGTGGTGGTGGTGGTTGGGGTGAAGTTGCTTGTGAAAAAGCATTTCTCGCGGCCTGCATGGCTATTGAGCCCGCTGAAGCTGCTGCATGGGGCCCGTTGGCAACAGGTGGAGCTGCGGGCAGTGGGGGGGTCGATCGTGGTGGAGGTGGTCGGGGTGCGGCAGCTGTTGGAGGAGGTGGGGGAGGAGCAAGTGGTGCGGATGAAGGTGGTGGGGGAGGAGCAAGTGGTGCGGATGAAGGTGGTGGAGGAGGAGCTGCTGGCGGAGGTGGAGCAGAGACCTTTCGCGCAGAGGTCGGGGGAGCAGGGGGTTTTGCTCCAGGAAATGGAGGTGGCCGTGCAGGCGTCTCGGGAGCCGATTTGGTGGAGAGAAAAGATATTGATGATGACGGTCTCCCTGAAGGTCGCGGGGGAAGCTTTCGTAGATTCGCAACTAAAGGGTTCTCCGGGGGTTGTGGAGGGCCGCCAGGTGTTGGAGGTGGCGGACGAACGCTTGGGGCTTTGGAGGATGGTGGTTGTGGAGCACTGCCAGTGGGAGCCCAAGGGCCTGGTTTTCGAAGGCTTTCGGAATCTGAGAGGTATGAGGCATCCGCGTTCGCGCCCGTATCAATCCCACCGCGCTTCTTAAGCTTAGGCATTCCGCCAGCAAATAATCCACCCAGTTGCGGTGCTGAAGGGACTGTCCCGCTTTCACTACCAGCGCCACTACCGGCTCCTCCGCGGCCCTCATCGCTATTACTCCGCAATCGATTTCCACCAGGAACCGGCGGGGCTAATCCACCAGGAGGTTTAGGCATGCCCGGAACGGCTGGTGCTCCGCCGATTGGAGGACCACCTGATGCTCCCGACGGCGTTCCAACGATAGGGGCTGATCTGTCATTTGTTACGGCTTTCTTGAGACGGGCGCCTTTCGTGATGTCTGTGAGAAGAGCTCCCTACGAATGTATTGTTAGCTGGGAGGACTATATTGGAGTGGAAATCTATGAGAGCCTACCCGGTCTTGTGTCGCTGCTTTTGGAGCCCTGCCTGGTAGATTATTGAATTTTGGTGGAGCACCGGCAGCAGGCGGAGGAGGAGGAGGAGGGCCGCCAGCCATAGGAGGTGGCGGGGGAGGGGGAGGGGGAGGAGGAGGCATGTTGCCTTGTGGCAGTTGGTAACGGTTTCTGCGGGCAGTCGTCGTCAAGGGCAAAGGGTAGACAAGAGGCGGAAGGCTGCAGGCGGGTAAAGTAGATTACAGTGTATTTATTTAGGAGGTAGGAAAGGGGGATTAACTCCCACAGCACGCCTCAACATAGGACCGTTCATGAATATACCTTGGTGGTTATACAAAAGTGGAAGTGGAAGTGGAAGTGGAGTAAATATAGCTGATGTTACAGAAGATTAAGAGATGATGTCCCATTTATCTCATACATAATACATCACCACTATCGGAGGTTTTCCCGGCGCGGTTTAGCGGCATTCGGCTTAGTAAGGCTAGTTATATCGCGGCTCTCCAACTGGACATTGAACTGAGATCACTTTTATATCGACTTCAAAGACAGCTATACAAGTTATTTTACTTTCTGTAATGAAGCGCATTACGCTTCAAGCCCCGAGAAGGGCTCATGGCTCAGTTTGCCAACTCTGCCAATTTTCGAAATCCTTTCCGCGTCGACACAGAACCCTTCATACCACTTCAATTTCAACGCCTCCCCGATTAAACATCCTCCTATACCCAAACGCTGCCCATGCTACCCCTCAACGACGGAATTTCGGTCCAGCTTTTGACCTGCAAAATGGCATTGCGCGAAGGTTTGCATCAAGTGTTCCTAACACGGGGGCGCACGGTGACCCTGAGGCCATGCTTCAGGAAGTCTTAAAAGAATTCAAGACTATAACCTCTTCCCCCCGCGTTCCATCAGACGAGGCCGTTGGACAATTCCTACAGCGCTGCAGCGAGCTTGTGAAAATCGCACTCTCAAATAATTACAAGGCAGCTTTGCCTCCAACCCCGCAAGGTGATAACAATGCTACTTCATCCCTCCTAGATCTCGACGTCGAGAATGGGAGAAATGGCAACATAACATCGGCCGTACAAACAACTCCTAAAAAGTCGACAAAGACACCCTCGAAAAAATCAAGTTTGCAGACTAAAACGGCAATTGAAATATCATCAATGCTAAACGACTTTCTTCGCGACCCTAAAATTTTCATTTCCCCCGATGTCCTCCGCCAATACACCCTGATGCAAGCACAGCTAATGGATGCCGAACACTTCCCCGAAATCTTCTCACTCTACGCCACGAAGCCAATCCCTAACGATAACGGCTCCACCATCACCTACCATAAGCCCAACCCAAAAACAGTCAAGAACGCAATCCCACAAGAACTCGCAAACATCGCCCTCGATACTGCCATTGAGAAAAAGAACCTACCCCTCTGCCTCGCCATCATAGATGAATCCTTCTGCAAACCAGCCTACTACCGCTCCAAGATATTCCGCAAAGCCGCCCTGCCATTGGCGGGTCTAGCTACCGCCCCAACAGCAGCCTATGCAGCAGCGTCATACATATCAACCCTCCAAACAGCCATGGAACCCAACACCGCGCTCTGGGTTTCGTTTTCGGGCATCCTTGCCTATATAGGTTTTACGGCGTCTATTGGTATGGTTGCGATCACCACAGCGAATGATCAGATGATGCGCGTGGTGTGGATACCTGGCATGCCGTTGCGGCAGCGCTGGTTGCGCGAGGAGGAGCGCGCGGCTATGGATAAAGTTGCGGTGGCTTGGGGGTTTAAGGATCCGAGGAGGATTGGGGAGGAGGAAGGGGAGGAGTGGGAGAGCCTGAGGGAGTTTATTGGAATGCGGGGGATGATTCTGGATAAGACGGATTTGATGGAGGGGATGGAGTGATTGGGTAAAGTGGCTATGTTGTATTTTGTTTCTGATTGCATGCTGTGTATGAATATATATATATTATCATTTTTACCATATTAGAATTAGATTCTTCTCTTGTATTTGAGATAGATTGGTGCAGATGTCTACATATCTGAACACAGGTAAAAAGGGCGAGAAATGCAGCTCTACGTTCAAAACTACTTGAATGTAAGTGTGACTGAGGCTGGGAACAAACAATCATATTTCGTTAACGTATATTTTACATATACTTAATCCCACCCAGCATGACGACACACACAAGAGCCACATAACCCAAAGCAAGAGAAGACTCAAATGCGACAAATATACGCATCTAATACAATCTCTTGGGTGGGGACATGGAAGCCTTGATCGTCAAGCTGCCAACGTTCTGCCATCCCTTCTTCAACAAACTGACAAGGTAGTTGATGGCCAACATGATGTTGGAGATCAACTCGTCCTCAGTCATTCCGACGTTGCCAACGGCAACACCGAGACACAGAACCTTCTTCAGCTGGAACTTGATGGTGGACTTGACGTCGGTGATCTTGTTTCCGAGGTCTTCGGCGTGGGAGACCGGGGTGGGGAATTTACCGGCTGTAAGACAAAAGTCGTTAGATCATTGATTCCATGGTAAACGTAGCGTTAAGGGAAGGGGTGGACGTGTTTAATTTGGTGGGGTAAATAAAAAACGAACCCTTGGAGAGACCAGGTCCCAAAAGACGGGGAACCATCTTGATGATGCTGTCGGAGGCGATGAAGGCATCATACTTGCGGGCCAGCTTCTTGATGAGCTTCTTGTTCTTGTTCAGCTTCTTCAAGTCCTCAGTGGACATGGAGTCGAGACCGAGATGCTTGGCACGATCGATATCATGCTGGTCACCGAGGACACTATTCAAATCGAAGAGAAGGAGATCCAAGTCAGCATATATATAACCTTCAACATGCTAGTTCCACAGTCGTTTCTTATTTCAATGAAATGGGTATTTGACAAACGCACCAGATGCTCATTCCAGGGCGGGGGACGCATGGTAGCTTGATGGTGCCAGAGAAACGCTTGTCACGCTGAGGATCGTAGTTCTTCAAGCCGATCTGGAGTTCAACGGTCTCGAGGAAGTTCCTCTTCTTCTCGTTCAGTGAGTAATCGAGGATTTGTTGGACATTTTGGCGCACTCCGGCTGTGGTGTGTAAATAAGACGTTAGCCTTCTATATATGTAAAGTTTGGTTCCTAAGAACAAACATGTTCCTATGCATTTGGAGTTGTCATTTAAGGATCCAACGTACCGACTGTGATTTTCGACATGATGGCGACAGTCTTCCAGAAGAAATTGATTCTTATGGTGAGGATTTGCGCTTGGGGAACAAGAAGATCAAGAAGTTCGAGCAAAATGTTGAAGAAATATCTGAGCGAGTTTGAGTGTGGAGGCGCCTAGCCATATTCAGTCTGGTTTAGCCCTAATCAGATCGTGGATCACGTGACAATGGTCGATATCAAAATACCTTAATTTCTTCAGATTCTGTTGAACATCGTGGAATAGAAGTATAAGAGGGAAAGCATTCCAGATTTGGATATGTAATGTTTTTATACACAGGCTAATAGGAGACTCCAGGGAGAACTTCCCCCACAATACCTGCTATTTATTCCCCGGAATCTGTTTACTCTTTTTCTGGCTTTCATTTCGCAAGCACTCATGGTATCATGAGACAGGTTTCAGAAAGTAGAAGATGCCATCTCAATCATTATTTCCTTCTATCAAATTAATATTAAGAATACAGAATGTCAAGTACAAAATAGGGGTGTCTCAAAACATTACGTTGCGAGAAATAAACGAAAAAGAAAAAGACAATAGCGCAAAATTTTGCACACCTCGCCAGTCATAAACTTATCCTATTCCCAGCAAACCAATCAATTGGAAAATCACTAGTCTATCATTGGGGGAAGGTCGGAGCTTCGTCGGCTGCTATTTCCAGATACCTTGCTTCGAATCGAGCCTAATCCGAGTAGGCGACCTCGATCACAGCTTTCTCTACAAAGTTTGCCCATCCAGGATACTGAAGCCGTCAGTTTTATCACTTATTTGCAACACAATAGTAAGGGGGGAAAAGCGAAAAGCTTACTATAGCCCTAGCCCAAAGACAGATCACATCGCCAGGCTGGAGTGCACGGACAAAACCTTCCCCAGATCCACTACCAGCATCTCCTTTTGACCCTGCTTGGTGCCCCTCACCATCACCACCATCTAACATCCATACAATTTCACGAGTCTGAGTTTCTCTTCTTGCAACTTTATTTTTCTGAACAGGCCAGATCAACATATTCCCGTTGTCATCTGTCGCAAAATCCCATCCGAATCGTCGGTAGGCTTCAGAGTAATCAGCGGGTGTTTTATAGTTGTCCTCCGGTCCTATGTTTGGTGGTGGCTCTACCCCGACGCCGGGATGGCCGAGACGACGGAGTATCGTTGCTTCAAACCATGAGAATGCGCCGCTGTACGTTCCTAGATGGAATCCATGCCATGTCAAAAATGTTCCAATCATTTCAAATTAATTGAATGGAATTGGAATGGTGCTGCATACCTTCAGAACCCCACTCACCACCCCATCCTTGATCATGGCTAGCGATCTCAAATCTCACAGCCTCAAGTTTCAAATCCCTCAGCTCCAACCCGTTCTGCTTCAACTCTCGGATCTGAGGCCCTTTGAGAACTAACCCATATACTCCGGGCCCACGTGAAGAAATGCTGAAAACACGACTGGGGTTAAACGTAACAACATCTTTTACAGAATAGTCGGCAAAGTCGAGAATTATGTCTGCAATCTCTGTGGGTAGAGCAGGCTGGGTAGATTTAAGCAAGGCGCGGGCGAGCCCAATGTCTGTTGGGGAAGGGGAATAAGGGGGAGGAGTAACGGGGTTTTCAGCAATGGATTCAGGGGGCGGTTCGGAGGGAGTTCCAGCAGTTGGTTGAGCTGAGGGTCCAGGCGACGGTGCAGCAGGCTGTTGGTGGCCTGGTGCGCGGAATATGAATCTCCGAATAAAAGCTGACATCGTGAGGAAAGTATCCTTATTTTGTGGCAAAGGAGATGCTTGGATGAGCAGCAACCTCTTTGGCCAAACGATCAGCGCGGACCAAGACTACTGCGGTGATAAATCAATCGAGATTGATAACCGGCATAAAGGAATAGTAGCTGAGATGCGTTAGCTAATTGATGGATATAGATGCAACAGAATAAGCGATCAGGGCAGGTCTCACTTGTAGAATATATCAGTGTCCTATCGAGCATTAGATTAGGGTTATCTCAATCCTTGAATTATGTTTAATTAAAAATGTTGAGTTTATAAGCTACTTATAAGAGCCAATTCTCGGGATAAGGCATGACGCCACAAAGCAAGCAAGGATTGAGTGATGACGATTTGCTGCAACAGTCTAGGCTACCAAAATATTCTCTTGGCATAAACCACGTGATTCTTTTTCCAAGGATAAAAGATTTTCTATCTACCTACTAGTACTACGTAGTTTTCTTCATTCAAAAAGTTAAATCTAAAAGAAATATTATGCATTCAATACTAGGAGAAAGGAGTATTTCTATAAGCAGATTGTCAATATGGCAATGCGTGGATAGAATGGATACTAGCGAACGGGCCGCATGAGCCACCCCGCACGTACCACCCCCATCAAATTAACGTGTGGAGATACCCCTATAAAGAAACAGTGCGAAATGTTTGTTTTGAAACCCCAGCATCCTTCATCCAGGCCTTTCACCAGATAACTCCACAAGGTTTCCCATCACCACCTGAGGGATTTCTACACCATGGCCAGCCTTGAGCGCAGGGTCATCTGGAAGGAAATTAAACCCACACGCCTCATACAGTCTTTGAGCAGATTGATTATTCGCCTCCACCCAGAGACCTATGTTTGCCCTTGACGCGCGCATAGAAATAGCTTCCACCCGCGCAGCCTCAACGATTGCTCCGACAAGTTTGCGACCGAGGCCTTGTCTCCTCGCCTCAACCAAAACGAACATGGAAAAGGCTACATAGGCAGCCTCGGAGCCCGCAATCGATGCTGGATCGGGAGCTTCGGTAAGATTCGCTGGAGGGAGAAAGGGCTTCCAAGGAGTGTTGCATTCGGATCCGTCTGCGGGGAGTGCTCTGGGCCCAAAGAACACTATCATTCCAAGCCACTTGTTCCGTGTTAGTTGTTCCATGTCGCTGGTCTCCGTGCCATCTGCTTCTTCTGTGTGAACGGCGACAAATGTTTTAGAGAGCGGGTTCTGGAGACGTTCAGCCCAGATTGCATCGTCGAATTGGGACTCTCTGTCGTATGTCGAAGAGAATACTTGCGGGTCCTCTTTTAGTGCACGGAGACGGGTAGTTTTGTAATTTTGGTAGAGTTGCACAAGGGATGATGATGAGGGTAGGTTCTGAGGGACGCAGATCACTCTTGTTTCAGGTGCCATATTCGCCAGGCATGGATTTAGATACCGCTCTCTCGATTTGAAGATAAAAGGTTGTCAAACTGGCTGTTCAATGACTATCAGATGCGCTGTTTCGTTCGAATTTTCGAGCCGAAGGCTTCTCATTCATTTCCAAGGAGAAGTATTGGGCGTCTCAACTAAATACTCCAGATACCCCTTGCATTGAGTCATTAGTTCCAGAGTCACCCGAAATCACGTGCATTGGGTGCGATGAAGCTGGTTAACGATATGGCAATGGAGAGTGAAGATCTCTCAGTTTCCGTCTTCTCTCTGTCTCAATTCTGGGTTGCGGGAGCTTTGAAGCGGCATATTCGGGCTCCCCGTAGAAACGTACGAATGATACGAAAACAGGGATGCAAAAAAAATGCGTTTGTATGGAGCTAAAAATATACCAAATACCTTATTCTTCAGATTCCTGGTACGATTTCAAAAAGCAACGACTGGACTTGACGGCTTGTTGAGTTTGTCAGAACAATCGATAGTAACCCCGACTTCGTTCGAGTTTAGTATCTTCAGTGTGGCAGCCTCATAGCACGCGAGCACCACCAGTATATTCAGCAAATAAGCCTTTCATTCCTTCATCCGGTCATTTGATAGGAGGAGGAGTAGAGAGGGGTAGAGAGGAGTTATTGTCAACGCACAAAGCGCAAATACACCTAGATATCTAGGTATGTATTTCGTATATTTGAATCGTGATAGAATAGCCGTGGACTTTTGGTATTTCAGCGAAGGTTTGAACACATCCCTAAACACGCATAATTGGCGCGCGTACCCTAAAAAAACACGGACAGAATTTTGATGCTATCAGTACAGGATAGTGGGCGATGGCGAAGAATCTCCTTATGCTGACGTTTGCATTCCGTACCCTAGAGGGGTAACTATTTTATTGAGCGTGTGCATGAGTCAGTCAGCAGGCAGTAGGGGCAGCGAGGATGTTCTGCATACTCCCATGGCCCCATGTAGAGCGACATGCGCATCCAACCAACCAGCTTGTTCATGAGCCACAGCTGACGATCAACTTCCAGGGGTGTTTAGCTTGGTGAAAAGCGCCTTGTGAGTGGTCACGAGTTAACTAGCGCCCGTGCTTTGGGTTGCGAACATGCGAGCTCACAGTGATGTGATAGCCTCGATGGGGTTATTTCCAACGTCTCCTGTTTCCAAGTTACATACATATATATATATAGATAAATTCCTTGCAAAACTCGTTTGTTTTAATGCTTCACCAACTAACCGCGTTGAGCTACTGAAGCTGGGAATTTATAGATATATAGATATATGCAAACTGTTAAGATGACAACACCAGCACCTATCACCAACACGACCAACAACAACAACAGAGCCAACACCACTAGCAGCGCTAACAATAACACCCCTCCACGGGGGGTTGCGAAGGACTACTATTCCAGTATCACCGGTAGGCCACAATTATGGGATGCCTTTCGAAACCTCGATAATGCCATCTATTTTGCAGAGTGTCGGGGGTGTTTAATAGACGAAACAACACAGAACTTCCTAGTCGACTTTGGGAACGATGAGGCACATGCGGCTTTTGATCTTGACGAGGAGGACTTTGCTGCGCTGCTGAGCTCGCCTGTATGTTATTTATTTACTTATTTATTCTCTTTTTACCACTGCCTGGAAACCCGACCTGGCTTGCTACATTATGTGGGATCGATTGAAAACTGATGGGTATTAATAACTTTAGAGACCCAAATCTTTAGAGACGAGATGGATGTAAGTTGATAGCGTCGAGAATATATATATATATTTGGTTCCTTGGCTAACTATGTTATTATAGTAATATATGGTCACCCGAACGTCAACGGGAGCTTGTCCAGGTACGTTGATTGGGCCAGATAGAATCATTCAACGGAAATGGCACACTGGAGACAGAGGCTGATCCTCTTTCCCCAGACCGTTACCAACAATTACAAAGTTTCTGCCCGTCTCCAAGCGATGATGGTTTCGGAGCCTGCTACTCCATCGCAAGATATTTCAACAGTTTCTCCTAAACTCACATCCATCGACACGCAAGAGCCAGAGTCAGAGCCAGATGGAAAGACTTTACCGGTTTCCATAGCGGATTTGGAGGGAGGGTATCAGCTAGGTGGTCTCCAACGGGCGGGGACGGCACTTTCTTCCCTTGATGGAGCTGGGTTTAGCAAGATTTCGCTTTCCCAGATCGTTAATAAGATATGGCATTTTTCATCGGTGGACTACGGAGAGAAATGTATGGGCAAACGGGATTTTAGATTCCTACCCTTTCCCCCATGACAGATACTGATAGGATGATTTATTAGATCTCTGTTTGGGTTATAACTCGCTCCACGTTGTTTCAGGAGTTGATTTCGGCAATTCGACTGGCAAACCGGACGGCAAAAGAGTCTGGACATGGCTTCTGATATGTGACGATGGTTTGTTTGATTTCAACCATTCTGTGTATACTCCTGCTCTTACTCCTGGACTTCCGAAACTAACATCTATAACCTAGGAACCGTGATAACAATTCATGAAAATCCCTTCCCTGGCCCAACTAGTTTGACCCTGGGACAACGGCAGAAATCTGTTGAAGTCATCCGACGGAATACCAATTTAGTATTCTCTGGAATATCCTCACAGCACATTGCGAGCGAACATAGTAATCCGCTTATCACGACGTACGTGAGGAATTTCCCGAACGAGACCGGTACGGCAGCAATTAAGCCAGGAGAAGGCCCTAGCTTGCTCTTCTATTACCTATTCGATAACTGGCATGCGAACTATAACCTAGTTATCGGGAGGGAACATTCTTATAACGCTGCGCTTGATAAATTAGTAAGTGAGCCAAAATACAAACGACCCACGGCGAAAGCAATCCATATGACCACTTCCCTTTTGTGTTAACGTTTTTTTTATTTATAAAAAAATAGCGAGGACGCATGCTAGAACGTGCCCAGGTGCAGTTGATTGACGACCTCCACAGACTAGGGAGGCAGCTCGCAGTCCTCAAACGCATCTATCAAAGCTATGACCTGATTGTCAACCGCGTTTTAAAACGACAGCGTCTGCTTCGAGAGGAGGTTCGGAACTCGCAGCCCGGAAACATGCACCACCCTCATCCTCATCAACAACAACAACGCGGTAGTCATTTTGGCCTGGACTTCCTGAGCAGGGGGGATACCTGGAAAGCCAACGTGTTTGACGAGATGAATCCGAATGAACTGGGTGGCATTCAGCTTAGCTCCGCTGCCGTTGGCCGCTTTGAAAGACTACTTGATCGAATTAGGCTGTACGCCCTGAGTGAAATTGATGAGTGTCTGGCCGAGAAGGAATCAATGACGTTTATGGTATGCCTATCATCATCGTCATCATCATCCGCTCCCCACCTGGAGGAGGCCAGTTTACTAATTCAGGCATTTCTAATTATTTTTAAAAATTTTCTAGGTATTCAATTTAATCGCCGTCAAAGATTCGCAGGCAGTCGAGCGGCTGACTCGAACTACAATTCTCATAGCCAAGGCAACCATTTTATTCCTGCCAGTTACCCTGATGACTGGGTATTTTTCAACGGAGATTAAGGAGCTTGAAGGGGTGTATACGGTGAAACAATATTGGATTGCGTTTGCGTTGCTCCTGGGGCTGTCAGCGCTGGTTCTCGCGATATATGGATGGGCCACCGATACGGTGGAAGGCAAGACCATTTATGTGTCCTTTGCGAAGAGTTTCTACCGCTCTTCTGCGGCGGCCTTGGGGAGAAGGAGGAAGCGCAAGGTTGGATAAGGGGGTTTGTTATGTTTGTTCTGTGCATAAATAACAGATAGTAGAACCAAGTACAGTACATATATATGCATGTATTCTCGGATTTTTATTTTGTATTTTTATTTTTATTTTGTATATTTCTGTTTCCCTGAAGTAGAAATGTATGTAGGAACGCTGGGGCCTGTTAAAAAGCAGCCCACTGGTTCTTGAGGCGAACCACTGGAGGGGGGATATGTGTCCTTTTCTATGGGCAACAAGCAGCGCAATGAACCAGGCAGACAGAATCGAGGATATAAAAATACATGCAGGATCACTGTTCTCCTCGAGATCAAGTAAATTCCCACCATCATCCGAAGCATCAATCCTATATATTTATTAGTATCTACCTCAGTCTCGTCCATCTCTTCTCGTTTTGTTGGGGTCCAGTGGACAGAGGCTGAAGTCACGTTATCTATTTGGGTGACAAAGGCTACGCTTACCGCCGAATTCCTCAATCTGGACATTTGCTGCCAAAAATTCCACACTCGTCTCATCCTCGCTGGACCTCCGCAACCTTTCATCCCTCATCGACTCCTGGCCTGTTCCATCTCCATCTCGTCCGCCTGTCTTCTCTCCGCGCCCATCTCTCAAATATCCCGTGAGTCTCAATGCCCCTTTCTCTCTTTGGCCTTGGTTCTGCCCCCTGTTCTGTTCTTCTGGGCTGCCACATGCTGCTATCTCCCCTGCGCCGCACAACTAATCTGTTCACTTCCCCCCATCCCTCCTCACCAACCCCATCTTGCTGCCTACCCACCCCCCTTGATAAGCTTAAAGCCCATATTCAACCACAGCATCTGCTGCACTAGTTGCAATATCCCTTCTAGGCCCTTCGCTAACTTGTTGTTTCCGCCTTCGTTCGTGTTCTCCTTAATCGTAGTCTTCTAATTCCCCCGGTTTCCCCCCTGTTGATACTTCCCTCAATACCGCCAAGATGGGTATGGCATTTTCGAAACTGTTTGATAGAATATGGGGCAAAAAGGAAATGAGAATTCTCATGGTTGGTCTCGATGCTGCGGGAAAGACTACCATCCTGTACAAGTTGAAACTCGGTGAAATCGTCACAACCATCCCTACCATCGGTGAGTTACTCGATTTCCGAACCGATCCCCACCTGCAACCCTCCCTGGGCACGTGTGATGAATGCCTTGGGAAACAAACCATAACCCAAAAGCGACGTCCTAATTGATAAGGACAACCACGAATCTTCATCGCCTTCACTTTTTTTTGCTAATATTCGTCTCTACCGTGCCCAGGCTTCAACGTTGAGACGGTCGAATATAAGAACATTCAATTTACCGTGTGGGACGTCGGCGGACAGGACAAGATCCGACCTCTGTGGAGGCACTACTTCCAAAACACCCAGGGCATCATTTTCGTGGTTGATAGCAATGATCGTGACCGTGTTGTCGAGGCTCGGGAGGAGTTGCAGCGAATGCTGAACGAGGATGAACTACGTGATGCCCTACTCCTGGTCTTCGCCAACAAGCAGGATCTCCCGGTACGTGGCATAAAAATCCACCCTCCTGTGCCTTTTTTGGATCGTATTTTGTTACTCGTTTATGAATTTGTACTAATAAATGTTTCGCTTCATAGAACGCTATGAGCCCAGCTGAGATTACCCAACAGCTCGGCCTACAGAGCTTGACACGACGCGCATGGGTAAACGAATCTCCTATCCCCGAAGTTTTCGCTGTTGCAAAACGACCATCTGCTAACCCTTCTCCTTTCTCTTCTCAGTATATTCAATCTACCTGTGCTACGACTGGCGATGGTCTTTATGAAGGTCTTGAGTGGTTGGCCAATGCATTGAAGAAGGCGGGTCATGAGTAAATGTTCAAAATGAATCGATGTGGAAATAAACCTTAACAACCTCCCCCCCCCTTTTAAACCCTCTCCCCCCCCGGGCTTCCGCTCCCCCTTCCCCGTCACCACCTCTCCAATATACCTGGGAAAATATGCGTTGTGTGTTTATATCTGGGTGTGTGCAAACAGAAAGAAATATTATATGAGCCTGTGGACATGTTCTGAGAGGGACTTTGACAGGAAAACAAAAAAAAAAAAACAACAAAATAACTTCTTTTCTATCCTTGCTTCCGTACTGGCGTCATGTTTCTTCTGTCTCTCTTTTTCTCTCCGGCTTGTTCCCCCCCCCCACCCCCCCGGTTCATGTCACCACGCGGATACATCTTCAGCTCTTAACAAATCTTTGTGCCCACCTGTTTTCTTGTTCCTTTTTTATTTTATTTTATTATTTAAACTATATTATCTTATCCTTTTACTACCTCATTTTTTTCTTTCTCTTAAACAAATCTTTTTTTATTTATCCCTGCGCTGTCCTGCCCTTGCGTGTCCTGTTCTTGTCAATTGAAGCGCTTCGCGTTTTGGTTGCGTTAAATACTTGTTTTGCTCCTATCCATCCATCCATCCATCTTATCTTTCGATCGAGAGCACGTATGCATGTGTGCCCTTTGTGTGGTTTGAAATCAGTGAAGTTTCTCAGCTGTACTCCGTATCGACTCGCTCAAATAAACGGGCCTCGGGACGAGTGGAATCGTTCGCTCGCCACTGGTCGCGCCGCTCTGGCTCCCCGGGACCCTTCACCCACACATGCATGCATCTGGGAAGGGTAGTAAATATTCGATTCCGCCGCATCTTGCTTTTCTTTCTCGATGCGATGTATGATGTGATAAGATGCTATTATATGTAGTCTGATACATGTTTAAACCCATTATCCGAAACAGTTTTTTTTTTCCTTCCTGCTTTTTTCTTTTCCATCGCCATCCAGTTACATGTTTTCTTGTAAGGTAGTGAGTGGCTCGAGCTAAAAAAAAGAGGGGAAATTTTTTATATATCAGCGTCTCTAAACAGCATGGTTCTTGTCTTCTTTGCTTTTTGTTCCTTAGCTTTTTTTTTCCAATTATCTTTTCTAAAAAGAAATAGGATGAGAGAAAAGGCTACATACATTATCTGCCACTTGAACCGAACCGGACAGAAAAGGGAGAAGAAAAATCATCACACTTCCTATAGATAAGTATCGTATCTATACTACACCTAATGACCCTATCTATCTTCTCCACAGCCCTTCGCCCCCCCTGCTTCTTCTCATGAAATATTTTCCCCCTTTCCCCTTTTCTCTCCTCCAATCCTATTTCTTTCTCATTTTCCTCCCGAAAATCAAGCATATGTCAAGACTCCTGACCGTTTTGCCTCTATACTCCTCTCCGGTATGTTACGTTGCATGTTGCCCCTATCCTCATGTAGAGTGACCTGAAAAGAGGAATAATGGAGTTTTTTATATGCTCGGACGGGGATCTTTCCTCGATACCCATATTATCTATCCGCCATTCAACTTCTCTGGGGGCAGAATGGGATGAAATTGTGGCGTACGTTAACATCCATGTACATGTACATGTACAAGGGGAATAAATAAGAGTAAGGGGTTTGTAAACTGCAGGAATGTAGAATAGACCACGCTTTTCAATTTTAATTTCAATTTCAATTCTCAATTTCTCGTTCTCATTATTTCATTGAATAAAACATCGCGAAAGGAAATATATATTAAAAGCAGTAAAGGGGCAAAAAAACTGGGATGAGGACAAGAGGGCGGGGGCGGGGGTATTTATTCCTGTTTAAATTCATTCATTATTCATTCATCGTCTAGTAAAAGTAAAAAAAGCAAAAGATTGCCCACTATGATGACCCCTCCGGACCACCATTATTATTAAATACCAACTGCTGGAAGGTGAAATTTGGAAAAAATTAATGTCAGGGAAGTGAAAAGAAGAATTCAGCGGGGAGCAGACGAAAAGAAATCACGAGTGAAGGCGGGAAAGAAAATAGCAGACATAAAAAGAAGAGCTCCTACCACTCATTTAAATAGCAGAACCAGCTTTCTATCTACCTACCGATCGAGAGAACTCATTAATTTATCTGGCTGCTAGGCACTGGCTTTCTTTTGGGAGGGGACTGGGAGGATTTAATTTGCTTGCCTCTGCCTAACAAACAGGAATCATGGGGAGGAAGAAAAAGAAAAGAAAAAACAAGAAATGGCAACTTAGCACTTGGTATTCTTTTCCAGTTTCAACAGTGCAGAGAACGCTTGGTGTCAAGAGTTGTTTTGTTGCCTTGTGTTGTGGTTATTATCTCACTTTCCGTTGTAGACACTGAGATGACAACTACCTGTGACAAAAAAAAAAGGATAAGGCAGGCAGGCTTTCATTTTTCCGGTGTCTATACTCTAGCGCGAGATGCTGATTAACCTCCCCAGATTGTGTCCCGGAGGAAGAAAAAGAATACCGTTTTTGAGTTTGCTGCAGTCACGTTCCTCCCATGGGGAATCCAGGCATCTCGCACGTAGTGGTTCCTGAAGCCTGACTTGCATTTGCGTTAAGCTCAGTAGAGTAGGAGGACCATACCTGGTCTTTTCTCACGCCGTCACTTTTCGCTTCACTGCTTTGCTGCTGCTGCTGCTGCTGCTGAGACGCTGCTGGGGTGATGCCGTTGTTCGAGTCGAATTTGCGCAAATCGATCCCGCTAATCCACCATGACGCGGCGTATATGATCTGAGTCACGCAGCGTAATTCTTCCATGGTGCGCGGGGAGTAGATCAGGACGAAAGTGGGCGGGACGAACCGGAATCTCCACCACCAACTTTCTCGAGCAAGGGGGTGGCGCTCACCCCAGCCCTTTTCGATGATGGTTTTGACATCTGCTGGATGGAGAGTGAGGTGCATGCTGCCATCGCAAGGGTGAGAGTGACATATTTCTCCGTTGCATGTCAGGTGGCTTTGGCATCGGGGCAGGGAGAAGAGACCCGTGTTGTGTTTTTCGAAGCGGGAGATCCCCAAGAACAAGCTATCAGGGTGCCGGAGGGATAACTCTTTAATTGCTGTTGTCAAAGCGGCGTAGATAGCCTTCGGGCCCCGGTCAGTCATCTGCCGTTGCGGAGCAATTCCAACAACTTCTGGGCGGCTGCCGATTCGCTTGGGCAGGTCATTCAGGATCCCGCTCTGTGGATGTATGTATGATGGGATGAAGGGAGGGTTCAGAGGATTACGCAAGGTAAAGATGCGTAGGACGCATATGCGAAGGTAACCAGCGGGAGTGGAGGGGGTTCCGCCAGGACCAAGTGCAAGGAAGTCATGATATCCCTTGCGGACCTTTTGGGCGAAGGTGGCCAGGCAGAGCGCCACGAGGGTGAATAGGGTGATGGTGGAGATAGAAGACGCAAGTGGATCTTGCCAGGACAATGTGGTAGACTGTATATAGTTGCATGCATGTGTGAGCCACTGAATGCGGTTGTAGAGCTATATATAAAGCAACTTAGGGGAGCTAAACATACCATTTTGTGACAAGTTTCACAGACAACAACAGAGATGAGAGAACAGAATGTTCTTTTTAAACTATTACCCACGGTTCAGACGGCACACTTAGGCTAATAGGAAGACAATCCGCAGCAGGAAACGAGTGTCTTGAATACAATAAAAAAAGGAGAGCTTGTGATTTGAGGAAAAGAGAGAAAAGAGAGAAAAGAGAGAAAACGAGTGTCTCTATACTATAGGAGGAGGGTCTTTAGGAGAGCAACAGAGAGGAACACATGGAGCAGGACGGGGTGAAGGGTTACCTATAGGTATTATTTATTTATTTATTGATCTTGCTGTGCTGTCGCAATAATATTTCTCGTGCTAATTCCCTAATTACCAAGTGACTGCAGCGATATTTCACAGTGCGTTCCTGGGCCGGAGCCAATGAATACGGCAGCAGCCATGCAACATGCAACTTGTTCGACGAACCAGCGCACAGCGGAAGCGACTCTCCAGACAGTTAGCAGTTGGCGGCTTTGGGATATATTCATCGGTGCCTGTCGGGGATTCGCCGGAGGAAGAAGAACAACATCCCACGGCTCTCTCATGGGCGGGATGGGGGCATTTCTCGTATTCAACACCATGAATATATACCAATCAGGTAAAAAAAAAAGATTTTTGGGCAGTTGTTTAACTGTTGATAAGAAAGGGAAATGACGGGTTTTGAGCTGAGCTGTGCTGGTTGCTCATGGGACCTATGATTGTTTTGTGGCTGTTCATTCGCACGCAGGAGAAAATGGAGCTATCGTCAGACTTGCATCATACGCCAGAGTACGGATTTAGCTACAGAAAGCTCTGGCCAGTCGCTAGCATAGGCTTCTAGGAGAGAAACAGGGTTTTAGCGTCGAACCTTGGAAACCCTTCCTTAATTATTCGCCCACTTCCAGCACGAATTTCGTGTCCCAGGCCAGACAACAGGTCAGACCTTAGCGGTTTTCTCTTCTCTTAGCTCGGTGAGTGTCTAGGGAGTTACCTAAGCTGCCTGCGGGAAAGACAAAAATAATACGCGGATATTTCCAGGAAATGCAGACAATCTTGTGCGTGTAACTATCTAATGGTTTACTATGGCTTAGGGTCCTACTGAGGTCGATCTACGTCGCGAGTTTAAAGCAAATTGAAGAGCGACGGCTCGGGTTCCTGAACTTATCCAAGGCTTGTTTTTAGTTACTTTCTTTTTGACATTTGTTGTCAGTGTTACGAGAAAATTGGGCTTGATCTGTGATCCTGGCCTGCATCTCGAAACTTGAGATGCAACAACGCCCAATAGCCGTCGAGAGCTCTTGCGTGGTGTTTCCCGGTCAGGGCCTAGCCTTATGCATAAATATATCTTCCATATAAAGAGCAGGGATTATCGGCGGGTACGCGCACGCATATAAAATATAAATTTACATGCGGCTCAGAGGGAGAGATATCTACTACCTAGGCAGCCCTGACACAGCCCTTAACATTGGGCCCGTCGTGCGTCGCTGGTATGTAGGATGGAGCTAGGACTGAGGGAGAGGTGTGTAGCTTATATGAAGCAATTGTGTTCACGTCTCACCCGCAGCTGTCATTTCACTTTAAGTGAGTCTTACCACTATGATATTTCTATTAATGGGATATATTCCAGCTTGTTTTATACTATCAATATCCATGCATGTGCGCCTATGAGCTTAGTAAGGAAATCTTGGCATCATTCCCCGTAAACTTAAATTGAGATGACATCATCTATAAAACCCGACGTCAACTCCTATGTTCAACAGCGTCGCTCTATATCAAATTGGATAAAATTGCGTATTACTATGTTGCGAGTAATTTATATTCCCATTTTCCATTACTCTATTCTTTTACGACTTTAGCTATGGCAAGGGAGATTCCTTCCAGAACCAAATTTCCTCATACTAACTCCCGAGTTTAACTCCCGAGTTAGGGCAGAACAACTTCCCGTTAGGGAGACAAAGGGAAGATGGAAGAGTGATAATCTAATTGTTAATGATTATATCACGAGTCTCGTCCCTGTTTAGTTGTGATGCATATAATATATGTACCATAATGGCATCCAAATTGAAACGAAGCAAGCGGGAATCCATTCATAGCTGGCTGGATGAGGTGGCAGATTCACTTTCATCATGCCATGAGCCTGGAGTGACTGGTAAACAAGATATGTTGCAAACATGGCCCCAGCAACACAGAAAACGCACCAGGTCATCTATGGATCCCGTCCCCCAACGCAAACCGAGGCCGAGGGCAAAGAAGCGAAGTGGAAGCGATATGCCAGAAATGACGAGAAAAAAAGCGAATATTGAAGGCACTGAGACGAGCAGAGCAGGTCCAAGGGACAAGGAGAAAGCAAAGTCAAGTCAAGTACAGTTTGAAAGAGTCGACGACAGAGACGACCATGAAACAGAAGCTGGATATAGTTATTACCATCCAGAATCTAGATACTCGTCAGGTAATATTTCAATCCGGCGTCAGCATTTTCGGCTGAGATTTAGCACTCCTGCGGTGCATTTCGTGCCGTTTGGAGAACAGAATCGGCCACAGTCTGTGACGGAACTCTTTCGCGATTTAATCAAAGGCAATGAGCAGCCCATACCTAATTCATTGAGGTAAGTAGTCCCCCACACCATAAATCGGAACCCCCATGAATCAGCTGGTGACTGATACATATGTTTATTGTGTTTAGAAATTTGTTGAAAGCAAGATACCCTTCAGATTTCACCATCGAAACTGGAGACAACCCCACTGATGTAGGGGTTTCCCATCATGATGATCAGTTGTGGAAGGCTATGACTGAAGCATTCAACGAAGCAACGAAGGCTCAGCGTCGTGGCTACGATGAAAATGGGTGGTCTGGAGTGGTTAAAACTCTTCTTAAAGGCAGTTTGAACGACATGGCTCCTGATAATCCTCGACCTCACATGTTTGAAGTTTCTGACGTGTAGGTCTCATCATCCCTTAACCTGTGGTGATACATCTCTGGTTTAACTTATTGATGGAATGAGGTATACAGCCAGACAGTCTCGATCGGTCCTGTGTCCCTTGTTCCCGTGCGCCATGGGTGTCCGATTCTACTCAAGAAGGTCGATTTCTCAATTTCTTTTTCACGCGATGATCCTGAAATCGGTAATTTTTACGAAAATATTCACAAGCGCTGGGACTTATCTCTCTCTCAGACAGAAGATCCCCTGGTTGGATATGAATGCCAGATTGCTGCCATTGAAATCAAGAGCCCTGATGGCATATACGATTCCTCCAGTCTCCAGCTCGCCACATGGTTGGCCGCGGGACTCGAGAACATGAGGCTTCTTCAGGCACGCGCTCGTGAGGTACGAGGTATTCAAGGAGAGGACGAAAACGGGTTACTTCCATTTATTGGAATTACCGCTGTGGGTCATGTGTGGAGTTTGCATATAGCCTCCAAGGAAAAAGATGGCACTGTGGTCAGTTACTGATCGATTTCCATGTTTCTGCCTCGCTAATCAAAGCCCGTATGTATCTGGCTGGACACTAATAAATATTACATAACTTAGAGACTCTACGGTCCTCTCCCTATGGGAGATACCTGCTCTGGCTTCGGAGTTTTCCAAATTTTAAACGTCCTCGGTCGAGTTAGGACTTGGGGTCAGAATGTTTATTTCCCGTGGCTGAAAGAGAATATATTGTCACCTTTGGCGGGAGCGACTGTGGGCGTTTGACGGTAGATGAAGCGGACTCCACCGCTGATCTATTAGGATAATAGGTTACAGCACGGTTGAATTGTTTTCTTATTACAGGTACTTCCGGACAATGAGGAATGCAAGTTGGCGGCCTGGCTTTGTTGAGAAAGGGGAAGCAGAGCAGGGCTCGTATCAAAGGAACTTGTTAATCACACATTTTTTCCCCAAGGGATCGCGTATAAGTACAGGCCTCAGAGAACCTTTCAGGATGGATTTCTAGAACCCATTAGCATTCAAATTCAATCTAATTGATTGAAAACATTTCACTTACTCCCGAAAAAAATGTAAAAAAGAAAAGAAACAAGGAAATCAGAACCTCCACCTGTTCGATCCTGCTTGAAATTTGAAACTCCAAATCAAAGTCAAGACCAAAGACCAACACCAAGGAATCACCTCAATCATCAATCATGAAGATCGCCGTTGTCCTCCCCGTTGTCCTTGCCCTTTTCATAGCCAACACCCCCGAAACAAGTCGGTAAGGAGTGTACAGAATAGTACTGGCGTATTGCTGGCAGTGGCACAGTCCCCTAGAGAGCGGCCAGTTAGTGTGGTTCTGCGTCAGATTTACAATCTCTGGAAGTTCACGATATTCTCATCACTCTCCCCCTTCAATCAAGATGGGACTGTACGCGCGAGCGTGTGTAATGTGAGACGCAAAAGGAAGTCCGAATATCCTTGAAAAGACCATTGATGTATATGGATAGAAGATTCCGGGTTGAAATATTTAGCTTGAGTTTCGCATGTTGGAGGTTGCTAGCAGCTGACTCCCTTATTCAGCACAGCGCTGCGGCAAACGATCCGATTGATCCACGCTCGGGGGTTTGAGCGAGCTGGCACCAGCAGCTCAATGAGACCGCGGGAAGTCGTTGGGTTTCCAAAAAAATTCTTATTTTGTATGGTCTTGAAAGAAGCCGAAAATTCATGGGGAGGGGGACGAAAAAATGTCCCCCAAGCTGCTACCATCAACCGAGAAGAATAAGACGACTTGCGCTTTTTCAAGGGTCAAAAATTCCGAATTGGAGGTGGGCAGAGCCCAGATATCGGGGTACATAAAACCCTGGATTTCGTAGGGACAAAAGAAAAAAAGCAAAAAACTAGCTCAGTTCCTGGTAGAGGAGCGATATGATTGGCCTTCTTGTTTTATGCACCGCTGGATCTTCTCGAAGATGAATACTCGGTCCGCTCCAGCATGCACTGTTTCTGCTGCTGTTTTCCCTGCAGGCCTGCATGGTTTTGTGCCCGACTAATACGAATGACCTCTTTTGCAAACCGCCTGACCGCCTGGGTGGAGGGCGCTGCTCTTGCGGTGGCCTCTGGCTGGTGACCACTTGCAAACCTTGGTAGGGCTAGAAAAGCCTTACGCGTTCTAGGGCCGAAAAAACCGGTAACTGTCTTTGCATTGGCATCGATAGACACTGTGGGAGAATGTCGTTTGATAGCTGAAGGGGCCCTGTATTGTGTCATCCACAGCAGCACCGTAATTCCGGATACAACATTTCAGCATCGTAAAGTCGAAATTTCAGAGGTCTGTTAGTAGTCATAACGTTAGCAATGTGTTCATCCACCTCTGAGTCTTTCACATCGAGATATATCGAGAAATGTTACCCTCGATCGTACTTAGTCAGCGCCAAGCCTCGGTTGTTGCTATGGAGATTAAGGTAGCCGCTAGACCGTATTTGGACTAGTCAACGAAACATTTTCGATCAGATTCTGCTCTGTGATTGGCTAAATAGAGACGATGACTGCATTTTTCTAGGGTCCATCCAAGGTACATGGTTATGTATACAAAACACCATACACTTCGAGGTTACTCCAATTGTTTTCGATTTGCCTGCTGCCCGCTGCTCTGGACTTTGGACTTTCTTCTTCCAAGATTCTTCTCCTCGACTCCTTTTTGCTGCGATAAATATTCAGGAGCTTCAGATCTAATATCATACCCCCGCCATTTATTCCCTGTTCTTGAATGGTTTTAAGCCGATTGCTGTTTATATTGATGGGGATTATTTTTTAGAAAGGTTTTCCTCACTGCCAACCTTTCTTATCTTGAAAAATTATGACGTCTGGCTAACCTTGGTAGCACTTCGTAGTATCTATCCAGAGTCAACGGCTGAAAAGATCCTCTGGATGCCGCAATTGAAACGCCCCAATTGATCGCTTTCTTTTCCCTCCCTCTCTTCATTCCCCTTCGCCGGGGTTGATGTCATGGTCCGCGCTGCATCGGCAAGGACACGCCGCGTGGCGGCCTCGCAGTTCCACGATGACATTACCCAATGTCCCAAGCTGGAGATAGACACGGAGAAACAGAATTATGCCTACTCATCCCGAGATACATCCTTTGACCACGATGAAGACTCCCACATCTACATGGATTCTCCTTACGGCACACCGACTTCCTCTCAGCCCATACTAGGCAGGCCTCAACTACCGTTGAAACGTAAACGGAGATTCCAGTTCTACAGAGTACCGCAGTCTATTATGCGATGGATATGTTTGGGTGTATTCATGAGTTTGCTGTTGTTCATCGCGTTTCTGTTCCGGTTCAGTCTTCCCGGCTCCTCTTTCAGAGGGGTGCAGATACAGCTGTCAAAGGCAAGACCCAGGCCGGCCCAGTGGGAAAGTTTCTCGTTTCTGACAAGGTATTATGGTGGGATAAGGACGCTTGTATCAAGGCAGGATAATGTCCCTGAATATCCTGGCGATGGGATGGTCGAGAAGATTATGGACTCACCAGCAGGTGGTGCGGAAGGGGGTGTATCGGGCGAGAGATCTGAGGCGATGAAGAGCTTGGTTTTTAACCCTTATCCGGATTACAAATCTGAAAGCTACATTGAGAAGTATGGTGTTAAGAATGACTGCTTTCTGGATGCTGATAAGAAATTGTCGATTCCACCTGTGCGACACTTTCCAGGAATTCCCAAAGGCTTTCCCGATGCTGCAATGGGATCAAATAAGCTCCTGGGCATAAATGATGATGTTTGCTTCGACAGATTTGGTCGTCTTGGTCCGTACGGCCTGGGTTATGGCATTGCCGCGGGAGGAACTGGCGGTGGCCTTGAAGGCGATAGATCTGGCATAGACGAGGTGTGGAAGGATACCCCCGCGGTGGATTTCCGGACCGTTAAATGGGCTGAAGCACAAGAGCGTTGTGTTACCGCAAACAACCATCGATTTCCCAAACTCGAGCCCCCAAGGGTTGATCGTTTCGTAGCTATGCAACTAGGCGCATTGCATGCAAGGGACGAGAACACGAGGAATACCCCACCAGAGGATAATAAAGATACTGCCACTACTGCAGCTACCAACGATACATTAACTTTGCCACGATCGGTTGTTATCATTCGAACCTGGAGTGACTACAAGTATAACGAGGAATCAATCATGTATCTTCGCTCGCTGATTGCAGAATTATCATTGATGTCTGGAGGGGAATATACTCTTCATTTCTTGATACAGGTGAAAGATGACAACTTGCAAATCTGGTCGGACGATGACTCCTATTATCGCGTTCTGAAGAATGCCCTGCCGCCAGAATTCCACGGAATGGGCACGTTGTGGTCAGAAAGACAAATGGGGTTGGTTTACGGCGGCCTTGAAGAGACATTTGCGCGAGATCTCCCCGTCCATGGTGTTTATAGGAGTACATTTATGCCTGTCCAATACTTTTCTCACCAGCACCCAGAATACGACTTCATCTGGAACTGGGAAATGGATGTCCGGTACACGGGCCACTGGTATCACTTCTTCCGTCAAGTGAGTGAGTGGGCGAAACAACAACCTCGCAAGGGCCTTTGGGAACGTAATTCGCGATTCTACGTTCCATCCGTTCACGGATCTTGGGAAGATTTCCGCCAAATGATCCGTGTGCACACTGATATTGGGACAGACAACCCCAATAATATGTGGGCGACTCCGCTCGACAAAAAGCGCCCGAACGGGCTACCAGAGGGCAAGGGAGAGAGGCCGATCTGGGGCCCTGAACGGCCACACGAGCAGGACATTTTGGAAACCGACGGTGAAGGTATACCCCCTACCACCTACGAGAAGGACAAGTACGAGTGGGGTGTTGGCGAAGACGCCGACTTGATCGTTTTTAACCCGCTCTTCGACCCGGAAGGAACCACCTGGCTCCTCCGCAACGATGTAACTGGATATAACAAGACGGACGGCATGCCCCCCCGCCGCGCAGCTATCATCACCACCTCGCGACTCTCACGAAAACTCCTCGCCACAATGCACCGCGAGACGAGCATGAAACGGCACTCGATGTTTTCGGAAATGTGGCCCGCCACAGCAGCGCTCCATCACGGCCTGAAGGCCGTCTACGCACCTCACTCTGTGTATATGGACCGCCGCTGGCCTACCAAGTATCTTGAATCAACGTTTAACGCGGGCCGCAATGGCGCGACTGGCGCATCTAGAATATCTGTTTTCGGTGACCGGGAGCACAATTTCAGAGGCACGACGTGGTACTATTCTGCAGGCCATTCGCCGAATCTCTGGCGCCGCTGGTTCGGATATAGAGTTGATGGCGGCGGTGGAGAGGAGTATGAACTTGCGACTGAGGGGAGGATGTGTTTGCCTCCTATTCTGTTGCATCCTATTAAGGAGCTTGAGATGATTATTGAAAGTCTGGATCGTTGATGCTTAATTTTTGTTTGGGTGTGTGCATGGTATGGTCTGAGATTTTTTGAAACCTTTTATTCCCCTTCATGTGTGGGATATGCACCTCTATTTCCATTCCCCCGGTGCGGTGTTGGTATTTATCTCCGTATAAATTTCTTCACCTTTCCTTGTATTTCTCCGGACTGTTGATTTGTTTTTTCCCTTGTTTTCTCATGGGCGGCGTTGTTTATTGTTGTTTCTCTTACGGAATTGGTATGACTCTTTGTAAATGCATCGTGGGACTCACCACAACACCATCCACCCCCCTCCTTCCTCTACATGCATGATATATGACACGACATCCTCCTAGCCCCACTTATCTAGGGCATATATAGACGATAATGATGAACGATGGACGCAGGTATTGTACATGCATAATACTACTTACAAATCAGATTAAGCCTTGTTCTTTTTATATATGCCGTCTGTACTATGCATTTAATGTGTTCACACCCCATTTTAGCCGCTGCCAACCTGTTATCTATTGATGATGCGCTTCCTTGTATCTTGTGTTTATGTTACTTCTCTCTTTTTCCTTTATATTAAGGGTCTAAGATCATCTCGACTGCCGTTAAGAGTTTTATTCCGGAAGGTGGCCGGTTCTTTTGAAATATATTCGTCGGTGCATGTTTCATTCTGCCGCTCCCTTCTTCCTCTAGGTATTTCCGAGGTTTCAAATGAAAACCTTCGAATTCATCTATCCTCAATCATCTCCCCGGACCAAGGTGATACTAGTAATAGAAAGTAGTTTATGATTCTCCGAAAAAAAGATACTATTTAATATTGTGTTTCAATTTGATGCTTAAATATCCGGCTGTAACCAAAAAAGCCAAGAGTAGCCCGTTCTATACCCTATTCTACCTCCATGCATCTTTCGTTACCTTTCATTGTTTCAATTTACTCTAATTGTACGGAGGGCCTGCCCCCAAAATCGCTTTCCAATTTGTCATACAAATTCCCGATGCTGGTAGCTTCTGTACATCCCAAAATGAAATTAAAGATAGAAACGAACTTATCCGCCGCCTTCGCTGCTGCACTCTCATCAATCAACCTCGGATCGTACTGAAATTTCGTCTTGTAACCCGTTGGGGATTTGAACACCTCGCACATGAGGGCGTAGTTGAAAAACATTCTATTCTGACTCACACCCATGACGATCCAGCGCATATGAGCGTCAAGTGTTTTAGGAGGAGGGTCGAAGGGCTGGAAGCAGAACATAGTCTTCGCACCATTTCTGCTCCGATCAACCCCAAGCGCATTATAGATATCTGTGAGCCCAACCATACCGTTTTCGGTAGTCTCCCAGAAAAGCATCTGGGTATCATGCAGGAGATTTCTGAGAGATTTCTCCTTTTGGAAACGAGTGCGGAAGGGGAGGAAATTGGCGCAGTTGCCATTGATCAGTTGCGGATTGTCGAGATTTACGTTACGACCCGTCAGCAAGTTGTCGTACGTGACGTCGAGGCTATTACTCAGGAACGCCAGAAGTAAACCCCAAGCTGCTTGGAAGACAATGGGTACGGTGATTCCGGTACCGTGGGCAAAATCATTAACCTCTATTCCAAAGGGTCTGAAAAGCATTCTTCCAACTTTCGGCTCCAATGATTGGTTGGGATAGTCGAATTTATTGCCTTCGAGTAGATTCACCCAGAATTTGAGCATTTTTTCTGTGTCGCTAGTTGAGCAATATTTTATGAGCTCCGTAAACTCCGTTGGTTTTGGCGGCTCCTCATTCTTCGCCATTGGAATAAACTGATCATCAAATATACGAAGCAGGGTGCCGTCGTACATAGCATGATCCATTTTTATGTACAGGTCGAGCGTACCATCCTCCGTTGACCTTAGAATTCTGTATTGAATGAAGGGCTTTCCCACTTTAAAACGGCCATCCCACAAAGCGTCAATAATTCGCTCCCTCTCTTTAGAGGTGTCATAACATATTGTTTCCAGGTCTAAAACGGCGTCCTTTAAAATTACTTGCACCCATTTCGGAGGCTCCTCATTCTTCACGCTCTTGACGAACATGGCGCGTAGAATCGCATTCCTCGCAGTTAGCATCCGAACTAGCTCCAACCACCGTGGAACATCGAAGTCGGATGGAACTCTTCGTACTGTCTGAAGTTGCCAGAACTGGTGATCGGTGTGGCCTTGGGTCAAGAACTCGACTTGGCCCGGGACGCAGGGGTAGATCGCCTCTATATCATTCCGGTCAACACCAAATTCATGCAAAGTTGTGTATATGTCATCTTCAACTTTTAACATGTACAAATCAGGGGAAGAGGATCGATCCCCATTTGTGACTGGTAAAGGCTTGATTATCCGAGCTTGCTCTTTGATGGAAGGAAATGATAAAACATCGGCAACAGATAGCTCGTATCCAAGCTTGCGACACTCGCTGACCAGGTTGATGGCAGCGATCGAGTCGCCACCAAGAGAATAAAAGCTAGACGTAGTCCCGACAGAATCAGGGTTACAGCTGAATATGGAACCCCAAACGTTTTGCAACAATCGTTCCTCGCTAGTTTCAGGAACCGAATGATCCGACACCCCATTAACAGCGGTAGACTGAGGGTCTTGGTAACTTGCCACCAGGGAATCTTCCATCGATTCAACGAGTCTTAATATCTCCTTCCGATTTGTTTTGCCCGAAGGAAGGAGAGGGAGATATGCAAAAGGAAGCCAAGTGGCTGGGATCATATAACGTGCAAGAGTAACTAGTCTTGTTTGCAATTCCTGAAAGGGGTATGCTTCTGAGGGGGGTAATAGGGGTGTGGTATCCCTTTCGATATCACTAGAGACGTCTGAGAGGGGTTGGCAGACAGCGACAAGTTGGGTTTTGCCGTGCAATTTCGCAGCGAGAACCACACAAGAATTCAACATGTCGGTCTTAAGGATAGCATTCTCAACCTCTCCAAGTTCTATACGGTGGCCATTGACCTTGACTTGGTTGTCTCTTCGGCCAAACAATTCAAACCGGCCGTCAAGAAGTTGACGAGCGGCATCACCAGTACGATACGTCGGTGATCCATCCTTTCCAATAAAGAATGCCGCCTGAGTGGCATCCGGGTTATCTAGGTAACCACGGGCCACCTGGGGCCCACTCAGACAGAGCTCACCCACCTCTCCCAAGGGTACCAGAGTTTGTGAATCGAACTCAAGGATAGACACGATTGCAGTTGATAATGCTGTGCCAATGTTGTTGATAGTGCTGGTTGGTTCAACAACCGCGGTTGTCATCGTGATGGTTCCTTCCGTCGGTCCATAGTTATTATAGACAGGAATGCGGGTTGCCCACATTTCCAAGATCTCTGGCACCAGGGGTTCTCCGCCGACGTTGAGCATCTCCAAACGTGGTACATCTGAAGGCTTGAGAAGCTGCTTGACGATCGTTGGGGTCAAACTAAGATGGGTAACCCCAAAATCATTGATGAAACCAGCAAGATTTGAAAATACTTTGGATTGACTGACCACACAAAGGGTGCCACCGGCGGCGAGTACTGTAAAAAGGTCAGAGTAGGATCCATCGAAGATATAGTTGAGGGCCCACAGCGATTTCCATGAATAATTTGCTCCAGTTGCTTCGACCAATCCTTTGGTAGCATGGAAAACATTACTGTGAGTGACGAGAACGCCTTTTGGATCCCCAGTACTTCCAGACGTGAAGATCACGTACGCTAGGTTTTCAGGAGACAGTGTAGGAGTAACGATATTTTCGCCACTGAAAAGAGACAGATCCAGCTGGTCCAAAACCACATGCTCACAGTCAAAATTCTTCATGGAACTAGAACTGGTAATATCAGCGACAATCAATTTTGCTCTGACTTTCTTCACGATATACTGGTTTCGTGCTGGTTGACTTGTAGGATCCAAGGCGCAAAACGCAGCGCCAGCTTTGAATACCCCAATTATAGCAATTACCATATTGATCGATTTATCCAGGCAGATAGGGACAACATCCTCTGGGTGGATTGCTTTGGATCGAAGGAAGCCGGCTAATCGATTTGCCCGTTCATTCAACTGTGCATACGATAGCGTATTGCCATTCTCGTCCTCCAACGCAGGATTTGCTCCTGAATGAGCGACCCTGTGCTCAAACAGTGAATGTGCGAATTGGTAATTATTATGCTGGGGTTTGAGTGCAAGGGCCTCGGAGGTGGGCTCTAGGATTGAGACCAGATTAAGATCGCCAACAAGCGCCTGTGCATCGAAGAAAAAGGCATCAAGCACAGAGGTAAGTCCGGAGAGAATCCTTAGGGCAAATGCGGGATCCAGGGTCGACGAAAGCGAAATAATTCTAAGATCAGGATCGCGTGCCTCGAGTTTCATATACTCAGTAAACCCCGGTTGCTCCTCCGAAACAAAGGTAAAGGTGTCATCTGCATCTGACGAAGGTGGCTTTACCAAGAAGTTAACAGAGGTGTCAAAGAAGCTAGCAGGTTGACCCGCGATATGTAAAATATTCCGCAGTCCATAGTGAGCATGATCTGCTATGGACTGTATTTGGCGGTGGATGTCTTTCGCTATTTTACCAATTGTTGAGGACTTGGAAATTTTAACGCGCAGGGGAACTTGCACAACAGTCGGCCCTTTCATAAGCAGAATATCTTGAATCGGCACATCTCGACCAAATAAAGTGATACCGAAAATAACTTCAGAGTTTCCAAGAATGTAAGATAGGACTAATGCCCATGATGCATATAAGATCGAGCCTACAGAGACTCCAATGGCTTTACTGGTTGAATGAACTGGAGTCGTCAAGCTCATCGTGGTGACATTATTTGGGCCCGGCGTGTGTCCCAGTCTCGACGATTCGGAATCTTTAAGATAGCTGCGCCAGTACTCTTGGCTTGAAATTTTGTCCTTTTGGGCGAGGTATTGTACAAACTGATTGTACTGCGGGCGACTATCCACCGGGCGTGTACGGATCAAATTGGACAAATCATCAAATACAAAGCGGTTGGACCAAAAGTCAAAAAGAGCATGATGCATTGTAAATATTAGCTCCCCAGTGGCAAGTACCGTAACTTTGAAGAAAGATCCTCCCATGGTGATGGTGACTGGCCTTTTCTCCAGGTACTCGGCCAGTGTCATGTCTAGCTCCTGCCATGGTAGCTGGGCTTCCTTGGGAATGGTTTGAAGATATGTTTTTCCATAAGGAGTAAATGTGCTCCGAAGAAAGGAATCGCTTTCAAGAAGCGTTTTCAGAGCGGCCTTCACTTCGCTAATACTGGTATTTTTTAACGTCACCACCCTATCATAGACGTATTTTGTGCCAGCCAGCATGATGTCGGCAATTAAAGGCTCCTGTGATGCGGTCACAGGCCATGCATCTTCGATGCCGTTCGGGGCGATGTAACTTTTAGGAAGAAGAGAGAATGCCTGTATACGTACTGCTAAGTTCTGTATTCTCTTGCACGTGCTCGCTACCTCGAGTAGATTGTTTTGAAGCATAATATCGTAAACTTTTACGTCGATAAGTTCCTTACTGGCTCGTGACGCAGCAATGATGGCAGAGAGAGAAGAACCGCCAAGATTCAAAAAGGAATCTTCTAAATTTATGCTTGTTTCCGGTAGAGACAGAACCTCTGCCCATATCCGCCTTAGTGAACTTTCCACTGGAGTGAGAGGGCGCCGGCCTACATTTTGGCTGCTGGAAATCGAATTGACGAGTAGTTCTTCTGGTGGAATCGCCTGCACGAGGCTGGAAAGTAGAGGAACATCCACCTTGCCGTTCACGTTCAAAGGTAGATGAGAGCGCTTCCACCAATATGCGGGAACCATGTATGACGGCACACATGTTCGAAGGATTTTCTGCAAGTTCTGGACAAGTGTTGACCATTCTCTTTCATCTCTGGGCACTACAACCGCGACAAGTGATTTTTGGTTCCCCATTGTCGCAGACACAGTCCACGAATCAAAAACGTCAGGATGTTCTTGGATAAAACAATTGACCTCGCCCGGCTCGACGCGCTGGCCGTTGATCTTTACTTGGAAGTCTATGCGGCCGATCATTTCAATGCTGCCATCAGAATGAGTTACAACCATATCGCCCGTCCGATAGAGGCGCCCGGGGCCAAATGGGTTTTGTATGAAAGACTCTCGCGTTTTCTCGGGCCGATTAAGGTAGGACCTTGCAAGCTGGTGCCCACCAAGACATAATTCTCCCGGTTCAAGTATCGCAGCAAGCCGTGTCGTTCCTGGAACGAGGACATAGGAACGGGTTGAATCGACGGGACGACCAATGTTCTGAGGATTTTGTTTCGGATGCATGACGTGACGCCAGTTAATCTGTGTAACTTCACTTAAACCGTATGCATTTAAAAGCTCAAGCTTGCCTATCCAGACCGGCAGAAGGGCAGGGTTGATCAGCTCACCCGCAACAGTCATTCGGCGGAGAGTAGGAACGTGGGTTTGGTCAATAAGAGTCGCCGTCGACGGCGTGACGTCTATAACGTTAACGTGCATGGAATTTATCATCTCGGTAATTCGAACAGTCAAATTTTCCTTCCTAGCCAGGCACAAGCAGCCTCCCTGCTTTAACGTGGAGAAAATTGAACGTTGTGCGGCAGAGAAGATAGGATTATGGAAAAGAAGTTGACGAAGGTTTGGTAGAGTCGGGAACGCCATCAGGCCCGTGTATGCTGATTTGTGTTCTAACAAAACGCCTTTTGGTTTTCCTGTTGAACCAGAGGTATATATGACATAGCAAATGTCGGTTGCCTCTTGCACTACGCCTAGATTTGAGTCATCGAAATTGGGAGCCCGATTCATCAGGTCCACGATCAGGCACGGATTTGCAAAGTTTACGGCTAAATTCTGATCCGTAATAACAAATGGCGCCTGAACGTCGGTGACAATGAAGGAATTCCGCTCGACGGGGCTTTCAGGGTCCAAAATAACGTAGGCAGCACCCGTTTTTAAGATAGCCAAGATAGAGACAATCAACGCAGGTGAGCGGTCCATACATACAGGTACGTATTCACCTTGACGACAACCAAGCTGGCGAGCAACTTGATTAGATAATTTATTGAGCTCCTCATAGGTAAAGGCCCATTGGCCTTCGAAGTTGAGACATTCATGATGAGGATTTAGTTCGGCTTGGCGCTCAAAGAGTTCATGAATCAGGCCGGTGGCGGGCGAAGTAACGGGTTGGCTGCACCGCAATAGCAATTCCTTTTCCTCTTTGGGTACTATGTCAATGTCTGAAAGAGGGATGGTAGGATTTCGCACAGCTTCTTTTACCACAGCTATGAAATGACCGAAAATGACTTGCAAATTGTGGTCGTCTGATGTCTCAGAATAGTAATGCATATTGACCAAATGTCGCTCAAGGTCGATGCTTATTGTCAAAGGGAAGGGAATATCATCATCTCCTTCCTCAATAATATCAAGTCCTTCGGATACAACGAAGCGCACTTGCGGTTGTACAGGCAGAATTTGGCTCTGTATTTTGTTGTATCCTATAAATGCATTCCTCGAAGCCTGCTGGTCAATTTTGGAAACTTGGCCAATCCAGCTCAGTAGCGATAAGTCATTTTCAATCACCAGCTTCAGGGGATAACATAATTCCGCGTGCCCAACAATTGTGTCGTAACCAGGAACACTCGTGTCTCGGCCAGTGACAGCGAAAACAGCAGTGCCGTCAGTAGCAGCAGTATGTCGATACTGCACAAGCGACCATATTGCATGCACAAAATCTCGCACTGGTACAGAATGGGTACCCAAAAAGTGGTAAATGGACCTCACCAAGGTCTCAGGCAGACCGGATGTGAAGGTGTTTCTCCTGCCAGAGGTATTCGTGGGGAACCCGTATGATAGCGAGGTAACGGCCCCATTCATTAAATTGCGCCAATAGGACAACGCGCTTTGATCATCGCGTTCGGTGATGTGGCTAATGTAATATTTGAAATGGTCGTGAGGTTCGCAGGAAAGCCCATGATAAAAAAGGTCGAAATCCCGACAGATAAGAGCAAGGGATTTGCGGTCAACCAAGACTCGGAAAATGCGTAGACGGAGGGTTAGACCCGTGTCGTTGATAATTGCAGTGAGCTCAGCAGTTTTCATCGAAGTGGCTTTCGATGCACCATTGTCTGAGATACCTTGGATGTGAATAGAAGCAGCCCTCCTGAGGACAACAAGGCGGGGCTCTTGCTCGGTTCCGCCAGGTTTGATCGACGTTCGCAGGACAGGATTGTGACTAGCGACAGCTTGCCAGGTGTACACAAGCCGATCTATGCTTGGGCAAAGCTGGCGCGTGTCCCAGCGCAGAGTATATACCGGCTGCTTTTCGGGAGGGTTCCGAGAAAGGTATTTTCGTTGCTGCTCGGTACTTTGGATTTCCTCGTGGAGCTCAGAAATTGCCATCTTGAGATACGATGGTCACTATTCTCTTCTCTCTTTCTTGCTTTCACAGCGGGGGACTTTCAAAAAGTAGATAAAAGCAACAAGCAAATAGCAGATAGTTTATTAATATTGTAAAGCTGACAAATCGCAAAGTGTCAGTTGGGTTGTTCTTGAGGGTTTTTTTCTTTATAGCGTGAGATTTTATAAAGAGTACAGTTACCGGCGTATTTATATCGCGTTCAACGACGGCTGGGAATATTTGAACGCGAACAGCAGATTACGTTGCTGGGCTGAGTCTGCTATTCTCGTGCTTCTCGTATTCGTTCTGTCATTCTCTAGCCGTGATTTAACCAGTTTGGTGCCCTGAAGAAGGGGCTGCATGGGTTGGGTCATCGTTTAAGCCCCTGATTACATGGTAGTTCAAAAAGTCAGGGAGTGAACAAAACAGAGGCTGCTGAATGCCATCAGCTCAAAACAGGCCACATAGTTCCTGACCCCAGATGTCTGACAGGGGCATCATAAGCCCCAACAGCAAGGGTATTCGGAGATGCTAATTTAGGCCTGTGGCATGATCCCTCCACGAGTTAATTGAAACCTAGCAAATCGATATAAATATAGAAATATTTATATCGACGCAGAGAGAAGTGGTCTTAGGCCTGTCGTGCTAACTCGCATCACACAACATTAGCCACGAGGCTGCTAGACACATGGTTTGAGAGTTTCAAGTAGTGGATACGGGGTCGACGGCCTATCTGGATCTACAGAACTTTCGCGAATACGCCGTCGAGACTCAGGTTCTTGCCACAAGTGTGGGAATATGCAATCTAGACAAGAGTATGCCAATTGCGTGATTCCAGCATGAAGAAGTCTTATGCATTCATACTATATTCGGTGCGAATTGCTCATAATCCAGAAGAAGCAGCCGCATTTCCGAGATTATGTTCGATGCCAGGTGAATGACGGCGCATAGCATTGAATTTAGATACAATTGTTAGTCCTATAATAAAATAAGTAAAGTATATGAGTGAATACTATTGTGAGGTATCTTGATTGAAAGAAATAAGCTCGTAGTAAATGCCAATTGTGCCAGACAGCAGCTGGTAGCTAGCATCAGAACTTTGTGACACTCACAGTATAGTAATCCCCTCGGGTAGTAGCCGTTTAGAATATTCATGGCTCACCACAAATGTAATTTACACACGCTAGGGATAACATCGGCCTGTCGACTATTCATGATTGTGGCCAGCCAAAGGGTGTTGCAGTGCTGCAGAGTTGATTCTACTACGTAGAGGTGAGGTCCGGAATCACGTGGGGCTTTAGCACAAGGTTACCTAATGGTGTGAGTAAGCACCGGCAACTACCCCAGGGCTAGGTACTGACTCAGCTTGTGATCTTGCTTAGTGTTCCACTGGGGAGGATTATTCAAAAAGCGAGTAATCATTTTCATTTTCCTATGTAGATTCTAGAAGGATCATCATCATCAGAAGAATGATGCATCAATTAGTTAGTTAGTTTACAGTTGCATTGATTCTTTGCTATTTCAGTGATACTCTCACTGCTCTCCCAGTGCATCCTTTTTTGTGATACCCCCCCTCCGAGTAGATAGGAGCCCACGAGCCCCTTCACAGTACCTAGGTATCTTCTCTACATGGCTCCGTAAGTTCCCCCCAGACCTTTCATTCAGGAACAGTTGAACATGGCATGGTTTAACTTTTCTAAAGCCATGTTCAACTGTACGCCCCAGCAATGCATATGCAGGACATGTTACGAAGGTCATAAAGGAAGACCTAATTGCTGTTATCGACATGCATACTCATCATACATTAAGAGGATTCTAATTATATGGGAATTCTACTCGCTTGGAGAATGTCAGAACAACTTCAAATACTCCCCTGCTCTGCTGTTCAGGGGTACTTAAGTGATCCTACTATCAGTAAGTGAAACCTGCCCCTGAACTGAGCAGTCAGTCCAATGGAAATGGAATTCTTGTCGCTGATTTTACTGTACAACCCTAGTTGCTCTCTGCTGTGGAAATCCAGCTCATTAGCTGATGCCCCGTGTTCCCTCCTTACAGGCTGACATGAAGGCGTATCCCATTGAGCATTAATTGCCTCATTGAGCCCATAAGACCTAGTTCGACACCCAGGTTTTAATCAGTGGCAATATCTGAAAAGCAAACGATCCCTTGACTGCTCTCTCTTTTGCTTCGCCTAAGTGCTTTCACACTTCACTTGCCCAAACCTTTATCGAACACTGCCCTCTACTACTATTTGTTCCAGATATCAACCACTGAGACATTATTTCTCCATCCTACAGCTATGCCTTTTGCCTTGACATTTGCAAAGTCTAGCTTGCAGGCTGCAGAGGCTCTCTTGTTGGAGGACTATCTGGAACCGGAGCCAAAACATAATGAGGTTCTGGTCGAATTCCTTGCTGCCCCGGTCAACCATCTGGACCTGATGGTTGTTGCGGGGCATTACCCCGTAAAGCCAAAATTCCAACTTAATGGGAATAATGTGGGAGGCTTTGACGGGGTGGGCCGAGTTTTGATGCGTGGCAAAGAAGTTACTGGCCTTGCACCAGGTGATCTCGTCATCCCAAAAGCGCTGGGGCTGGGAACATGGCGTACACATGCAACATTGAACGCAAACGATTTAATCGTGATCCCCGCCAAGTCAGAAGTTGCATTTGCGGCAATTCTCAAAACATGTGTGCTTCCGGCCTATTTTCTACTCGAGGACATGAGACAGCTGAAGCCAGGCGACTGGATTATCCAGAATGCAGGACTGGGCGCCATTTCACAGATGATTGCTCAGTTTGCGCATTTGCGCGGGGTGAAGGTCGTATCCGTTATTCGCGATCGTTCGCCGACAACAATCTGGAACACTGAATCGGATATTGTTCTCAACGAATCGGAATTACCGAACGCGGAAGTTTTAAAGGGGAAACGTATAGTGCTCGGTCTGGACTCCGTGTTCGGACAGTCAGCAGAAAAAATCGCAAGCTGCCTTTCAGCCCACGGAACCTTCGTAAATTATGGCCAGCTGGGCGGGGGCGGCCCAGCAGCGTCCGTCAATGTCACACACCGGCTGTTGTTCTGGAATCGTTTAACTTTTCGGAGCTTTCGAGGTACTGAACAAGCTGCTCTGCGCACTGATTCGGAAATCAAAGACCTCTGTGCGTGGTTTACAGAGCTCTTTGCAGATGGCAGATTGAAAAACCCAGAATTGAACCTTGTCAGCTGGGCTGGAGAGCGGGACAAGGTCGCGGGCAACATTCGGGAGGCGATAACGAGGCAGCAAAGTCCCACCACGGGAACAAAGAAAACGATTTTCCTATATGCACCTGCTCTGAAGTCGTCCCAGTGCAGGATCCCATATGTCGATATAGAGACAGCTCCCGAAGGTGTTGCGGCTGCCTTAAAAAAGATGCCCATGAAAAGGCATATCTTTTATCTTCTATCGCATTCTCCAGGCCTTTTCCCTCCAATAATGGGGGTCTACTCGGCGTTCTTCCAGAAAGCTACCCGGACTCTGCCTTTGCTGGATTGGCAGCTCATAGTTCTACGAATTGCGTCTACTTTAGAATGCCAATATGAATGGGATGTCAACGCACCCGTGGCCAAAGTTCACGGAATGAGCGAGGAAGTCATGGGCGCAGTAAAAGCGTGCCGGAAAATTACTCTTGGGGGAGAAAACATGAACGACTCAGGCGCTTTCTCAAAAAGGCAGCTGGTGATACTTAAATTTGTTGACGAGCAACTTAAGACTTACACAAACGAGGAGGATACGATGGCTCAGTTGCTTGGTGTTTTGAGTTATACGGAGTTGGTTGAGGCTGTTTTCGTGGTTGGATTCTACGTCATGATCGCAAGGCTGATCAAGGCTGTGGGAATTGATCCAGATGCGGAGATTCCTGGCTTGGAAGATATGATCAAGATTGGAGTAAACTGAATTGTCGGGCGCAACGTGATACGTGGGGGTTAGGTTTTTATACGTTATATTTTTAGGCTTGATGTTCTACCAATTCCGTATAGTTTCCCTCTACGAAAATGCGGCTTTGCTTTACCGTTGCACAAGGGGGTTAGTTAAGGGTGGCCATGATGCTCCTTCGGGTGGGCTTAAATTAAAGGCCGGTGAGGCGACCCCATTGGGCTCCGTAGAAGCCCGTGAATTACCAATAATTTCACTTTGTGTCTGAAAATGCCATGATTTCAACTTTAGTGTAAGCAATTCTTCGTCATCAAATCATGAAATATATCAAGCATACCAAACTGATCAGGAATTCCACATATTATTAAAGTAATTGAGTCCTGATAGCTGAGAGATAAGAGATTATAAATGAGGTGCGTCTACTTTGTAATACTGTGTTCCCGAAATTTGACTCCCTTAGGATCATCCAGTTCTCTTAGCTCTCTTTCAATCCAGAAATCGCCTCACACCCAGGGCTAAGAGACCAGCGCTGGTACAATCCTTCTTGAACAGTCCCTGAGCCACCTGCATGTACTGTATATGAACATGTACGGAGTACTTCTATGGGATGAAACAGCGTTGAATCCGAAATAACCGAATTCACTTATTAGTGAACCCTGTCTATATACGCAAGGTACTAGCGGCACCTGCACCCACTAGCCATCACTAAGTTGGTTACAAAGTCCTTGACAGCATGCTGGCAAGGAACTCCCTATCTACGCGTAGTATCCACTAGATAGTGCTAGCATTCAAAGTAATCCCGACGCTAAAAACAAGCCAATAAATGCTAACAAACCCTAGCGCAAGATCCACGGAGCTAACTTAATTCCGACCTCATAAGCGGGGTTTCCAAGGTTCTGTACCGTAATGTATTGCACATTACATAGATCATCGGGTTGTCATTGGAAGAAAAGAATCCATATCACGACATCTGAAGAGCATGACTTCATGCTGTACAACCCAAAGAATATCTTCAATAACCACTCTGAGGATATGTGACGTCGACACGAGAATGCCTTTGTCTGGCTCAATACGAATGGCATGGAGCTGAGATGGTAATTTTTAGAGGAGCACTTTCTTATGAATCAGCATTAGACTTTTAGACTGTCCAACGAACAAGGAATTTATACCGGGCGATTATAAATTTTAATGGGTTTTTGACGTTGTGGAAGGAATGTACGGCCAAATGAAATGTGTCTGGGCCGTCCAGCTTCAGATTAATCCTCCTGAAGGGCGTGACAGCTTGCCTTATTTTGAGCGCAAACAGGACCACCTCCCGACATATGCATCCTAAAGTTTGCGATCCTTTGCCAGTTATCAGCGCAAGCGGCGATTAGAACAGCATTAACTATGGCCTCCAGTATCAAAGCCATCATATTCAACCTCCAGTTCGACTATCTCCAAAGATACTCTTTTCTGGTGGCCTGTCTTTTCTTCATCAGCTGTATTTGGACTAGATATCATCGAGGCCTTCGAAACGTGCCTGGCCCATTTGTCGCCAGTTTCTCAAACCTATGGAAGATCTATAGGGTTTTGAAAAAGGATATGATATGGCGGAACATCGAGGTTCACGAAAAATACGGCCCCTTGGTTCGAATTGGGCCCAATCATGTGTCAGCATCTGATCCCTGTGCCTTGAAGACAATATACGGCTTTACCAATATCTTTCCCAAAGTAAGATCGCAGCGTCCTAATTTTCTTATTAACCCTCCTAAGCAAGAATCAGGACGCAACCCCCATCTCTGTTTTCACAGGACATAGGTAACAGTTCCATTAGTCTGAGTTTTACTCCATCGGAGAGGGCCTTTATGAGGGCAAGAAATTGCCCACACTTTTCACAACGCGGAGTAACGAGTACCATGCGCAATTGAAACGAGCTTCAGCTAAGGGCTTCTCAATGACCGCGGTGTCAGAATTAGAGCCATACGTAAATGGGTGTATCGAGTTATTTATAAAACAAGTTGAGAAGCGCTCAAATGATGGCAAAACGGCTTTTGACATTGGACCATGGATGCAATATTTTGCCTTTGATGTTCTTGGAGAGGTCAACTTCTCTAGGAGTCTTGGGTTCTTGGAGACAGGTACCGATGTGGACAACAACATCGCCGCGATCGATCAGTTCTTGTCTTACGTTTCTCTGGTAAGCTTCTAGGTGTATTTTAATCTTGCACTGGCAAGGGAGACTAAAACTTTGTCTAGATCGGGCAGATACCCACAGCCAACTATTTTCTTCTAGGTAATCCAATTTTGCCAATAATCTTTCCGGGTTATGAGAAGTTGAACAGAATCCAAGAGGTCAGCAATCCCCTGTCCCCTGTTGCCTTTGTCCGAGTCCTAGGGCTGGTCGCTAAAGTCCCTTACAAAAGTTTGCCATCGCCATGGTTAAGGAACGCAGACAAAACCCGGTTGCCCGAAAAGATATACTAGCAGGGTTATTTGAGGTTCATGACGCGTCTCCGTCAAAGCTATCGTCTCGCGAGATAGTTGCCATTACAACTACTAATATGTAAGCTTTATCCCGGGCAAAGCAGTTTAACAGTCAAATAATGACGTGTATTAGTCTCGCTGGTTCTGATACGACGGCAATCACCTTGAGGGCTGTATTCTACTACCTTTGTAAGAATCTATCGACGTACCGGAAACTTCAGCGGGAGGTGGACAGCGCAGTTGAGGAGGGTCGGCTGTCGAAACCAGCAACATACAAAGAAACCACCGAATTAACATATCTGTAGGTGCACCATGAGTGTCGTTGTCAAAAGTACATTGGACTAACAACTGACCTATTTTGCAGTGGCGCTGTAATCAACGAAGCAATGCGCATTCACCCTCCAACGGGATTCATATTGGAACGCGTCGTCCCAGATGGCGGTGTCACATTAGGTGGTACCTACCTGCCAAAGGGAACCATTGTGGGTGTCAACTCGTGGGTCATACATTATAACAAACAAGTATTTGGCGATGACGTTGATGTTTTCCGACCTGAGCGCTGGCTTGAAGATGATCAGGAAGATATAGCCAATAGGCACAGAAATATGTTCGCTGTAAGTAATGTTCGATTCCTACTGCCTTTGGCAACCGAACGTGTTCTCACTGAAATTCTATCCGCTTTAAGTTTGGTGCCGGGCCCCGTGTTTGTATTGGAAAGCACATCAGTCTATTGGAGATGTGGAAGGTTGTTGCAGAATTCGTCCGGCACTTTGATTTCGAGTTGGAGGATCCCAGAGCGGAGTGGAATATACAAGCAGGTTGGTTTGTAGAACATGAAGGCCTCAGATTGAGGTTCAAGAGGAGAGTTTGAGTGACCTTTTATTTTGTACGGTCCACACATTGTCGCCCCTTTTTGTTCTCTCTGTAATTGTTTATCAACCTCGTTGACCGAGGCGCTGGTAGAAAAATTTGATATTTTGCACACAGTACAAGTACGTATTTAGGGACCATTGGCTTGTAGGGTTAGGAGATATTTTCGCAATTTCTGACAACTATAAGTCGCATCAATATTCCTTCTTCTCTAAGGTCTTTCATGCGATGTTAAAAGCTGAGAAGTGGTACATAAGCGAGCAGCAAATGAAAAGCCGATCTTGAGAGATAAGTCACGTGAATATAGAAGCCCTAATTGGATTTTGAACCATCTAAACTACCGTATTCAACTGCCACTAGCCAGGACTATAAGTTATTGAGGGCCCGAACAGCGCGATCATTAGGAAGAAACATTTTTTTTAACGACTGAAATAAATGAATATGAATAATTTCTCTCGCAACACAACAAGATATCATGAGTAAGACGCCTACTTGACAAGGCCCAACCAGCCCTCAACATTCGCCAACAGGAAGTTAGGTTACAAGGTTGGTTCTATTTGAGTACGTGGCTTCGTGACCATTCACCACTTGTTCCATCTGTTGGTCTTTGAGCTTAATGAAACTCACACCATCAAATACAGGCAGCATCACTACATCTACCCTTGGGTCTTCAATGACGGCATTGTTGAATTGCCTCAATGCCTTGCCACATGCTGTCCAGTATGGGCGGACGCTATCAGATAGGGTTGGATTAGACGACGTTGAGATCGTCATTCCTCGAGCGAACACTGAAGACCACGTTAGCGATGATGAGCAAAGCTTTACATTGAACTTGGAAGCAGACCATTGTCACACATAATCACACCATCCTGCGAAAGGAGGTTTTGGTTGAGGATGGTATTGATATAACCTTCGTAGCCATCCTTGTTGGCGTCAACGAAAATTAGGTCGAATGTCCCCGTCAACATTTTGAGCCTTTTGCCAAATAGGGAATGTTAGTGGGTTGGCGAAGTTTTTCAATATATACTCTTCATTATTGACCACAATAAGAACACGGTGGATGGGAAAGTGTCTTACGATTCCGCTGCTGGACCCTCGATTAAGGTCACTCTGTCGTTGACGTTGTACTTGTCAAATACACTCCGTGCAGCCGCAATCATCTCTGGGCTGAGTTCCAAAGTGATGATTTCTGCCTGTGTCGCCTTTGTGCCTTCATACCAAGCCAAAGCGCTGTACCCGGAATAAGTCCCGATTTCAAGAACTGTTAATCGGAATTAGGCCCCAAGCATGCAGCGACGGATGCCAGGGTGTCTTACTTCTTCTTGGTTTGCGATCTTGAGCTAAGAATATCATCCAGGAACCCTATGAAATTATCAGCCTCGTTTTTCTTTTACATTTTTAAATCTTTCCTGTGCACTCAGCTTGTTTGTTTGCGAGCTTGGCTTACCTGTATGGGAGAAGACATCTTATCCGCGTCTTTGAATGATTTCGCGGTGTAGTCCCATACCTCCCTCATCATCTGGGGAACGTCATTTGTGTGTTTGAGACAATATCCACCCACTTCCTCAGCGACCTCAGGCTATACAGAAGGTTAGCTGATGATTGCAGAGGCGAACGATGCTGCAAACTTTACAGTAAATGGTAAAATGCTGTTCAACATTTTTTCTAGCTCGCGTTTTCAGGTTTTAAGAGTCAAGTACACAATTTTTTGTAAGCGTATTAAGTTGATGGCTGGACAATTATGAAAATAATAAAGGTAGTCAAATTGCGAACCACCGTCCTTTTATGCAGAACACCCTATCGGCGTGTTGGGATAACGCCCTGTTATTGCCGTCCTACAACAGGGATTGACAATTACGCCGCAATTTAGCTAATTACACAGCTGCTAAAATTAAATAGACACGATATATAAAATGCAAAAATATCACCAGGTCTATATTTTTCTTCATTGTCAGATCTATATTATAGAGAGCTCATATCGAAGAGCTGCAGAGAGTGGTAAAGTGAGCTGTCAGCCTGTCAGATAGTTCCGCTGGTAGCCCGTATTTTTGTGCGTGTTGTCATGTATACCTAGGTATTTAATTTTAGCGGCGGTGTAATTCTTGGCTCCGGCATCTATTTCTAACTTTTAGCATCTATGTATGGACCTGGAATGTGCATAGCATTCCGTACTCTACATACTCCGTACATCACATTGGATTTGAATAAAAAGAAATTCCGGAATCTTGGCAATTATACGAATATTACTCTGATACGCCGGAAATTTATTCATCAGATTTTGCTTCTTCCGAGCAAGCAGTGTAACCTTCTAACAATCCTTGAATTAGAGCATTGTTTTATAATGTAGCACAACATACGAGAAGCTGATTAGAAATCGATTCGCAAAGTTCAGCCTTTCAGCCTTTCCATGACAAAATGACCAGCCTGCTTGCTAACCGGGCCCTAGATGATTTGTACTGAGATGACAGACTCTCATATGCAAGGATCTGACCAGAGGTTGAGGTGAACAGTAGTTTACAAATCATCTAGGGCCCGGTTAGCTCTCTGTCCATTCAAAAAGACGACTTTGAAGTCGGATTTCTTCGTTTTCACAAAACGCGTTGGAAGGACTATGACCTTCGCTTCTCTCGACTCTACCTCCTGTTCTACAATTAATCCATAGTTACAATGTTGACTCCCCAGCAGCCGGAAGCTCGCCTCGTCCAGCAAAGACTTGAGGAAAAATCCGTGAATATTACTGATCCGGAACGCAATTCACCATCCCCATCCCCATCCCCAGAAGCTCGCAAGAGAGGGGGGATTTCGGTGAGAAACCCAAATGTTTCGGAGGAGCCTTTTTCGACGACTGCCAGCTAACAGCTATTTAGTGGATTTTGGTCGTTGCCAGCACTCTTTCTTGCATATTTCTCTATGCCATAGATAATACTATCACTGCCAACGTTATTCCGGTTTGTGGAAACCTCTCGCTAGATATTCGTTCAGAATGTCTTAGTTGACAGGGACTATTCCCTCTCTAGGTGATTGCAGCCGAATTTCAAAACACGGATAAGCTCGTATGGCTGTCAGTTAGGTAAGTTCAGTCAAAACGAAAAGAAAAGCATATAAACTACTTTTCTACAGAGCCATATTCTGACCACAGCACATGTAGTTTCATGATTGGTGGTGTCGCTGTGATCCTCCCATTTGGCAAACTCTATGGACTATTCGACGTCAAGTTTCTATATATCGCGTCTGTTATTCTGTTTCAGGGCGGATCGGCTCTTTGCGGTGGTGCCCCTAACATTAATGCTTTCATTATCGGACGAGTTATTGCGGGCGCCGGTGGTAATGGCATGTATCTCGGTGTGATGAATATTATTTCTATCAACACCAATGATAAAGAGCGGCCTATGTATCTGGGCCTTGTGTAAGTTAATATCTTCCTCGTCGAAAGGAAATTGCCAATTGAGTTTACTGCTCCGCTAATACAGGACATTTAGTGGACTTATATTCGGCATAGGAACCGTCGTTGGTCCACTTATCGGTGGTGGTTTTGCGGAATCCAGCGCAACCTGGAGATGGGGCTTCTATATCAACCTCTGCGTCGGCGCCCTCTTCGCCCCTGTCTACATCTTTCTTATTCCAGGATTTGACCCCCGCGGATCGCAGAAGATCCTTTCTCGTTTCCGCGACTTTGATTATTTAGGGGGAATACTTAGCGTCGCCATACTTGCATGCATAATTATGGCGATCAACTTTGGTGGCCCCATGTACAATTGGGACAGTGCACAGATTATCGTTCTCTTCGTTCTGTCTGGTGTACTTGCCTTAGCCTTCGGTTTTCAACAAGTTCTTTGTTTCATGACCAAAGAAGAGCATCGCATGTTCCCTGTCTCATTCTTGAAAATCAAGGAAGCAGTTCTGCTTTTCATTTGCATGGCAGCTTCCAATGCTGGTGGATTCATCCCGATATATTATATTCCAACATACTTTGCTTTTGTCCGCGGTGATGAACCTATGAACTCAGCGATCAGGCTCCTGCCGCTAATCATATTCATCAGCGTGGTAATCCTTATTAACGGGGTTTTGATGTCTAAATTTGGGTACTACCAGCCATGGTACGTTGCTGGGAGTGCTTTAGTACTCGTTGGTGGCGTTCTCTTCTGTAAGTCCTAACGTGGGAGACTACTACACGTTTTTGAGCCTGCGTTTCTTACCATTGATCTTTAGCTCGGGTTGATGCCAATACTCCAGCACGAAATATATACGGTTACGAGGTGCTTGCTGGAATTGGAACTGGATGCTATATCCAAGCTGGATATGCTGTGATGCAGTCATTAACTGAGCCTGCAATGATGGCAAACGCTATCAGCTTTATAATGTTAGGTATAGCTCTCATCGCACCATTGATGCATCTTAGTTTGAATCAAGAACTGATATATCATTGATCAAAACAATAGCCCAACTGCTTGGAATCACTTTCGGCTTGTCTATATCAGGAGCCGTTTTTGTTAATTACGCGATTAACGGTCTCCTTGACACCATCCCTAATGTCACCCACGATGAGATTGAGTCTGCTCTTCTCGGGGTGAGCGGCAACATTCTAGGGCAACTTCCCGCCGAGATTCAAGCGGCTTCTTTAGCCGTCATCGTTGAGGGTATCAAGAAAGTGTATGCAAAAACCTCCCTTCCTTGGACCTTTAACTATACATATCAGTTATTAAAATCATATCTAGATATATTCCAGTCTATGTGTCTGGTGCAGTGGGTCTTGTTGCTTCAATTTTTCTCAATGTAAGATTTCCCTTATTAAGGAGACAATTCTGACGCTGACGGTCTTTTTGTAGAGAAAAGGAAAGGTACATGCTTAAGGGGCTTTTCTTTAGGGTTGGCGCTGGCGTTGCGGGGGAAATATAGATACGGATTCCTCTGCCTTTCGGATATCCATAACAAAAGCGGACATAATAGTGTACTTATAGCGCATGGTACAGTGATCATGCTTTAATTTTTAGGGCTCATAGTTATATATCGCAATGCATTTTGATCACCCATTATACCAAAACAAAATACCATCCTCTTACCCTTCTAAAAGATGCTGAACTTGCTCATTCATCCATTTCCCTAAGCCTGCATTATATTATCTAACCCCATAACATCTCCGTACTTGAAGAGAGCGATCATTACCCAGCTCTCATCAATTAACATACTAAGACTGTCGCTCATAGGCAACTCCTTACCACCACTATTCTGAACGAAAATTGCACGGTCTCACCACGGCCTTACGGCGGCAATCTCTTGGAAGAAAGGAGGTCGGGGAGCTTTTGAGCTACACACTGTTGTCTAAATAACCTGAGCCACCAGGTTGAGTCTGAAAAGACGCACGCCTCATAGAGAGGCAATGTTTTAGAAAGAGATAAGCTTATTTTCACTTGAAAATTATTGCCAAACATATACTAAGCGGTAAAAATGATACTTTTCTTGAATTTTGAAGATTCCAAACTAATTCAAACCCCTTCAAACCTATGTAAACTCCTCCATTTCCGTCATCAAAAGCACGTTACGACCGATTATCAGAATCCAACCCCATACAAAAATAGCGTGCGAAGAATGAGGCCAATCCAAGCCGTCCCAAAATTACCCCAACCAGTACTATCCCAAAGCCACGGCTGAGCCCAATACCAAGCACTACCACCCAGCCCGCGCATGGATGACAAGTAAACGATGTCGCAAGCAAACATGGCAAATACGAGAGCTTTGTAAACTTTCAAGTCGTTCGTGGAATGCAGGACTAATGCCTCTGCCAGCCCTAAAAAGACAAAGCCCGCAGCCAACTGCTTCAGAACAAATATGGCCAATTCAGGGGGGGCTACTGTCCCGGCAAATGATGGCGCATTTGTCATTCGTAGGTAGGTAATCGGGCGGAAGTAGGCAAGATATGCTCCGCTAATCACAGTGAGCGGTTCGATATATTGGAACCACAGGCGATATGCCACGGGTATATTGGCTGGCATGGTTGGATGTTTACTTGGGTTAGGATATCTTCGTGCAATGTGATTAGCCCTGGTTTAAAGAGAAGCTGCCTACTAGCGAAGATAAGACAAGCAGAAGAACATATAAAATGAATCAATGATTCTCAGATTTAGTGGAAGAGCTCCAGAAAGATGTTGATAGTCATTTGAATCTTTAGAAGCTCAGGTGTCGCGAGATTTCAGTTAAAAATGGGCTCATGGGGCTCGACGTCATCGTCTATGACGTTGGGTTGGGAGACATCTCCATATATGATACTATATATGGACCATTTTACTAAAGAGGATACCCTTAAAAACTAAGGGCAGATTAGGTTGGGCAACGGTTGACCGTTTAAGACCAGAGATAGTTCTATACATGCTTCTACTATAAAATTAAATGTATGTACTGTACATATACATGTACATGTATAGCAGCAGCTATTTTGCTTTGGTTGAGCGGGAGAAAATGTGCAGGAGCTGTTCGCAATACATTAACTTCAACATTTCCTCCTCCAAGGCGAAGCGCATGGCAACCCTTAGGCAACCTACCTTCAACAAAAATTAACCTCAATTCAGGATGCTTGCACCAAAAGGGAGCATATTGATAAAAAGCAGCTGTAAGGTAAGGACAAAATGAATGGTTCCATCTTGCCTTAATAGAGAGCAGGTATGCTCAGGTGCATTTTAAAAGGGAAATATGCTAAAAGTCTTGTTGGGTATCATAAAATGGAAACCATCTTCAACCATGGTAGGGAAAAAAAGGGATTCTCCTGCGGTGTTGTCGAGACTACTTACCTGGCATTTTAAAAGATCCGCTTCTTTGTAGCAGGGAAATCGTGGCTCATGGTGATATTTCGAGCGGGCGTGGATTTCAGTTGCACCATGTACTCTTATGGCCTTCCTGACTGATAAGGCAAAGGCCAACGTGACCGCGAGCATTGAGTTCCGGATGGTTATTTATGGAGTGAAGTAACCTGAGCTACGTAATTGAAGGGAAGGATTCGGGCGATGCTGAAGTGAAGCTGACGCTGGAATGTGGATAACAGCTATAACTAGGTAGTTATTTCAAAGAAACCAAATGAAAAACGATAAATCATCAAAGACCTTTGCAGGGGTTAAAAGTTTGAATAATGAAATATGTTAGTTATTATTGCACAGCATTCCAATAACAGCGATGGAGTTGTGGCAGTCTCAGATCCTGCAGTTGGCGCTCTTTGATTGGAAACAATGTGTTAGCTTCGAGTTAGCTATTTGATAACTATCATTTGAAACAACACTCTTACCTCATAAGGTTGGGTGTATATATTCAAAGGGCGTTTGGAAAATCCTTTTGGCTGCTGAATTGCTCCTGGCGTGATCCCCCCCCCCCCCTGACGCTTGGACTAGGGCGCGGTCTTTTACTCGATATAAATGGTGGTTATTTTGAGAGCCGCCACCAAAAACTAGCAGTGATGGAAAAAGGTCAGAAGGGGGGGGCGGGCCGACACTCTATTAACCGCCCACAATTTAAAAGCGCTAACAGGAAAGTGATAGGAAATCCGTCTCTTTAGTACTGTGTTTGTGCACTGAGTCACATCTTATCACATTGTGACATCCATCATCGTATGTCTGGGATACTTGATGAAGAACTTTTCAATCCACTCCAGAGAAACATACCCAACGTTAAAAGGGAGGTTATGGTAGAGCAGCTGACTGCTATTTCAGCATGTCAGGGAGTTGGTGTTGGGAGAAAAAGAGGTTCGGCCGCGGCGTAGCCGAATCACATTCATTTGATTCTAATAACCAACTACAATTGCTTGTTCACGAATTGCTAGCTTCTTGGCTCGCACATTCTATTTCTATCAAGAATATAATATGACAGTGAGTAGTTTTATGAACTTTTTAGATACAGTAGTACTCAAGTTTCTCTGTGAATTACCAGGGCACACAGGTGAGAATAGCAGAAAATAAGGAATCCTTGTATGTAGCACAATTTGAGCATAATCTAGAGTAGAATAGCTAGCATAGGAGTTATATTGAAGGATAGAGGTCTTAGGCTTTTCTCAATGATATGAAGGGGAGGAAGACCAAGATATCCAATGTACTGCGCCAAAGCCAATGGAAGTACATATATATTGACGATTGACATGATCTATTAGACTAAAGACGTTTTTGCCTTCCAAGAGCTTAAGTGTCTGATATCCAAGAACTTCAGTCAACAAATTCATTTCATATCATTTTCATCCTGCGTTTGCTAGACTCACCATGACACTAATTGACCATACATCAACTGAGTAGCTCCAGGGGAGCTGCAAAAGTACCTCCCGATCACGATATAGGTCAGACATCCACCAGTCATTATTCATGCACACCCTTCATAAATTCGCATTTGACTGAAATCTGTAGATGATATTAGTAACTGATCCATCACCATCACTTATAATTATTAAAACGCTTGAGTCATTCTTTAATCTCTTTAAGAATCATGGTGTTATCGCTGTCACCAACCTGCATCAAACTGTTTTGAGCTGAAATATCTGTTGACCCGTTGTGAATAGGCAAGCAGCTAGAGTAAAGCTCGCATTTCTTTTTGAGCACCTACTGGTGTGCGCCACTCCGTAGCCAATTCAAAGAGAAGAAGAAGTGGTGCATCATTGATTTAACCAGAAGCTTTGGCAATATTGAACATTCCTCCTGCAATGTGTGGACACTGTTGGCCTCAGGCTTAAATGCAATGTAGTAATGCTGCCTTCAGTCTCAAAATGTCCTGTGCAAGCCGAGTAAAAGTCCAGCCCAGGGTGATCCTTGTGGGCGAATGTCTTCAGGCGTTGACGCAAACTTGACTTCATTGAGAACGGGGGATGTCTCTGCATTATCAAGCTGCATAGAAATCCTCAGTGTGGTATATTCTTCGTCATGCGTTGAAGTTAGTGGACAAATATATTTTTCGAAAGGTTAATTTTGACTGGATAGTATTGTTTTCGAAGATATAATGACAAGGTCTGTTCTTCGATTGCTTGACACTGCGCCATCTTCTGGGTCCATCGTTGACGAGCAAGTAGAGGCGCTTGGGTACAGCTTTGTCGGATAATCGAAGAGGATGAGGATGATGGGGCTGGAAAGCGCATGTTCAAAGTGGACCTCTTTTCTTCACGGAGTACATCCGTACTCCGTACAACATTAGGTGAAACATCCATGCTTTGGTGGGTGTCGATGTTTGTTAGCTGTTCTGCCCAGGTGGCCATGTGTGATTCCCGACCAGCGACGGCCACCACTAGCGTTGAGTGCAGGCCCTACGCAGTAATCCCAGGCGCTTAAGTCACGACTAGCCAAAAGTTGGCCCTGGCGAATCGCGACCCATCCCCTGGCTGTGTGTGGGTTCCTTTGAAACAAACAAATACATAATTTCCATTTGTCGATCACGTTTCGCAGGATTCAGTGGTCAGAGGAGCGTGTTTGTTGGTGGGAGGAGAGGAGGATCACGATTCACGACCATATATGTAGTATCCATGGATGCACGAAGGCGTTAGATGAACCAACACGTACCAGGCTATGTTGATTAATTATTGCAATCATTATTGTTAATTTGTTGCATAACTCTGGATTATGGGGCCAGCTACTTCCCCGATGTTCTAGAGTATTTACTCCGTACAGAGTATGGATATCCCATCTTGGCTTATTTTTGGGCCGCCCGAGAAGCACCAGGGATGGCCGTGGGATGATCGCTGACAGGGGAAAAAGAGCCTTGGAAACGCACTATGAAGCTGCTGTTCGTAGCGCTGCTTCAGAGTTGAAGTTGAGTCTCGAGAGATATTAATTCCCTTATCATCTGTGGTTTTACCAACCAACGTCAAAGGGCTAGTTACTGAGAATCCTTACTACGTTTGTTTCGTTTGTTACGTTTTGTTTCATTTCTTTGATGAATAGCATAACTACTCCGTACAGACGAAAGTTTATAAGATTCATCCACGTCATTACAGACCTGTCAATTTATCGTCACCTAGGCCCTTCACATCTACCATAACATGAGAGTATGGAGTGTGGCCACCTCGGTGCTATGGTACGCAAATATATAATATGTGTAATCTGTAGCAGATCCCCGATATTAATACCTAGGTACTATTGTGACACATGAGGAGTTGACCAGAAGAATACATCCTTGGAGTACAGCCAAGACTACCCCTGAGGTCGAGCATGGATCTCAGTCAATCAAATCGCACGACGGGGTTGCGGGCCCTGACCAAGCGCCTGCAGCCTATAATATAATATACTAGTATATATATATATATAGTAATTACTTTTGCTTCAAAGAGCTCAGGGCTCTTCTTTGTCCTTGAGCTTAAAAAGAAGGTTCCTCCCCACCGCCTCCTGACTGTTTGAAATCATAAATTAAATTTATAAAAAAAACAAGGTTTAAGTTTATGATTTGTTGTTGGAGCTACCAAAGTTGAAACAACCCAGGTAGAAGAGAGAAGAAAAGTTCAACTCAAATTCAAATTGAAACTCGAGCCAAGTAGCTGATAGATTCGCGGGATTTATGCCTAATTTAGGACCCCTGGCTTTTTTTAGCACCTTATTGAGGCTTGGACCCATTGGCCGAGCCCTATCGGCAGCCCCTTGAAGCCAGCAACAGGTAACTAACCGCCACGAATGGGGGACGGAACACTAGAAGATCCCCAACAAAACGAAACATAAGGTGTCCGCTTGGGGCGTTCGGCTTTTAATCCTAGCTGAATTAAGAAGCCTATGAAGCATAATCAGCGCTTTATTGGCAGGCCCTAATGTAAACCATGTCGCAAAAAAATAAATGAAAAAAGAAATATAGTTACGCTTGATCACAGCTGGCGGGGGGCGCCTTGTGGTTAGCAAAATGAGCAGTGCCCTATAATAGATAAATTAGCTACATGTAAGAGTCTATTATTGATATATATTGAAATTCCCCAGAAACTTCCGCCGCGCGGTCGTTTGTCGTCCATAAAGAGCATAATTCCCCTCGTCCGAGGCTGCATTGACCGGATCGATCTGTGGAATCATTTTTAATTTTTTTTGGTTCCTCTTGTTCTTCTTCTTCTTTTTCTTCTTCTTCTTCTTCTTCTTCTTCTTCTTCTTCTCATTCATTTCTCCATCATATTTACGTCAGTTATACCTGTATACAATAGCGCTGTTTTACGTCTTAATAGCTCTTCCACTATAATACTGCAGGTATATATACTCCCCCCCATCCCCCAGCCTTTTTACCTCTCCTCCCAATTCTATGCAGTCGCATCCGTTGGTCCATTAATGTTTCAATATTAATTCTGTTTTAGAGTCGATTTATCTTGTTTTCACAATGCGGTCTACATTTGCTATCCTCGCCTGCTCGGCACTGAGCTTTGGCCTCAGTATGGCCCAATATATCTCAGCTCCGGTGACTGAGAACAACCCCCGCGGCGTTGTTTACGCTGCAACTTTGTTGAACAAAACCACCTCCACTGTTCGCGGGACAATCAATGCTACTGCTGGACCCGGCGGTCGGGGCGTGGTCTTCAATGTGGACTTTTTCGACTTCCCAGATGAGAAGGAGTTTGGACCTTTCCGTTAGTAACCCTGTCCCCATCTCCCAACTTTTATCCCTTTTAATAACCCTGGTATTTCTAACACAATACATGCTAGTCTACCACATCCATGACCAGCCTGTCCCCGCGGATGGCAACTGTAGCGGGACTCTTGCCCATCTCGATCCATTCAAGCGCGGCGAGAAGCCGCCCTGTGATAAATCCCGGCCAGATACATGTCAAGTTGGCGATTTGGGCGGCAAATATGGAGATATCATGGACGTTGCAAACGGCAAACACTTCAAGGCGACATACCTTGATTTCTACACTTCCACCAGACATGGCCCCGGTGCCTTTTTCGGTAATCGTTCCATCGTTGTCCATTACCACAACACGACACGTATCAACTGTGCCAACTTCACGTTGGTCTCAAACCAAACCACTCCTTACCCTACCGGCGGTCAGCCAAGGCCCACGCAAACGCCACCGCCACTTGAGGCTGCTGCTAGCCGCGTTGGTGCCCTCTCCGCCGGCGTGATAATTGCTAGCGTTGCCGCCCTGATGTGGTAGAGGGGGGTTTGGTTCCGAAGATGCGGGCTGGGGTTTGATGGGAACCGAAAAGAGGAACTCTAATATGTACCGAAACCAGGTTCAATATCAACTCGCAAGCTATTTTTGATCCTTTCTAGTTTTCTGTTTATGCTTAATTTCACTAGGAAAATCTCGGGGGGGTTTGATTTTTATTGTGTATTATTCCTTAATGCTATCACTTTTTTTTTTGTCATTGACTTCGGATTTGCGGGGCGGATTCCGTTCCTTTGGTTGGTTGTTAAGATGCCATTAATTTCTATATTTATATTTTTGTTTGTTTCCCCCTCCCTCTCCCTTAACTTCCCGAGCATGTTTCCATAATTTAACCACTATGTTATGATATGGCCATAGAAAAAAATTCCTTCCGCCCGATGGTTGGTATAGTAGCCGGGTTTTGGTACTCATAGTTAGTGGTGGCAATTAGATTACCGGTCCCTCGCCCGCATGTGGAATCTTTTATCCAAAAATAACCTTCTAATAATCTAAGGTACCTAGGTATCTAAGCATTTTATTTTTGGTATATTTTCCGGTTTGTACAGTCCATGTACTGTACATATCTAGATTCATGGTGCTTACGGTTTCACCTTAGTGGCTGCAGAATTTGGCTACATAGGTGTTTTATTTGGAAAATGTGTCGCTAGGCCTCATATGAAAGATTGAGATAACCTGGCTATGGAAAGTTTGTAAACTATAGATCACACCTCAGGAATCCCCCCTACCCGATAAACGACTTGGAACTGTGATACAGGAAAAAATCAAATCGCCACATCATTTCCCTCAACCCATTCTTTACACTGCCAGTACAGCATGTCGTGCTTCTGCCCATTGACATTTTGCCCGTCGCGTCGATGTCCAGGCATATCCCGTATCACATTGACACCCATGCTAGCTTCCTGGAAGTATGCCAAAAATCTATAGCTCTGAGGGTAGGTGGCAAGCTTTTTATCATCAAGGATCGGCACGTGTCTGGGGTCGACAGGCAACAATTTATCCTTCTCGTACCAATGGCGGACAAATCGCGCCCCCCACTGCTGGGTCTCCGCATCCTTCTCCCAGAAATAGCAGAAGCGACAATCGCACTCGACGTCGAATTCACAGCCGCCCACGTTGAAGCGCTGGGTGATGGTTGCTTTCATCTTCGTCACTGCACGTGTGGCTTCCGGGTTGATGTCCGTGGTGCAGCCGTGGACGCGATGCATGATGAAAACTCCCTGGTCCATGCCATCTTGAGACGCTTTGATGAAGTCTAGGTATGGCACGCGGCCGGTCCAGGTGGTGTATACGAATGCGTTCGGGTGGAAAATGGATTTCAAATTATCCCATTCGCATGCATCCCTGGATGAATCCAAAGGAGGGGAATATTAGTTGATGATTATTCTAGACACATCTTTCATCTGATACGAAGCTCAATCCAGCGCGTTTATGTGGTTGCCATCAAGGGAGATTTATTTTCACATACCGATACGTTGCCCATCCCTCCGCCAGTTCGCGCAACTTGAATCTTTCCAAAGCTAAGGTGTCAGGCCCATTGTTTCTAATGGCGTTTTCAGGCATGCAGCCTGCTGGGAGACTGTGGTTATCGACCATTTTCGGGATGGATTCTTTTCTGGCTGATTCCTTGCTATGCAATGAGTGATTTCGAACGGAAGAAAGGTGTGAAATCTTACGGGGCATCTCAGTCATTTTATAACACTTTGGGCAGATATTGGAATTGATTTTGGAGTCGAGTGAACGGACTACCTGCTGTGCCGAATACTTCCTCCTTCTTTCAACAAATAAGATGAAAACAAGTGATTAAGTACGTCCTCATGACAGAAGACAAAGCCGCGTCGCGACAACGTGATATGGTTTCAGTAACTCTCGTTCGATAAAGAGCCTTTCATCTCTCCGATTCCATCTACTTACATGAGGTATGCTCCACTTCGGATTCCCAAAGGCTTTGGAATTGAAGGACCCTGCATTTTCCTATTATGGACGAATGACTCTCTTCACAAAGCCGCCAAGAGAGAATTGACGGCTTCCACCCTTTATAGTGAGGTTCTCCTTTCCTTTCTAAATTTAGGCTGCATCGTAGTGCTTTGGGTATCCGCGTCTAGCTCAAAGCCTTGTCTTTGTCAATTCTGCATCAGATCTACCATGGTTTCCTCTTTCGTTTCTGGCAATCTATGTCCTGCTTTTAAGCGGTAGCCTGTAGCTGCTAGGAACATTTAAGAATCTGCCACATCTCTGACCCACGTATAGATGTATGTATATTTAGTCAAAGGATTTTAAGAGAGAGAGAGTATAAAGAAAGAGCTGGCCACCTACTTGGCATTGTACAGTACCATGATTTACCATCATTAAATCTACCCAGACCTACCACAACAATGCGTTCCAGGGATACAACTTCGAAAGGTAGATAGATGATGTGACGTCAGCCCCTTCTTCTCATGTATGGGGTATGTTGATATGGCCGCTGATATAGTAGATCCCTGCAACCAACTTAAACTATCAACCTTATTTGGACCTCCAATGAAGCGGACTTGGAGGAATCCGTGCGTGTTGTTTTCACATTGAGTCCTTGCATACACGCAATGATTGCAATGACCCCATGGGCCCGGATATCTCCGTGATACCCCCCTGCTCCTAGATTGGCTTGATCGATCGATCAACCAATTCAAATATCCGAACGGCAATGCACTTGAACCTCCCTGTCAACGTAGCTGGTAGAGTTTATCGTCGCTCCAATATCGATTGCTTCTAACTTTCTCACCGCGAAGTACCGGGGTAAAGCATTTCCCAGCAGCCAGGTTACAATTTATTGTCGGGGAATTGACCCGTGGACGTCACAAATTACCTATTTAGGGCTAGCCCTAACTCTCTAACGTAACGTCGGCACCGATCTAGTGGCAGGGGGTGAAGTTAATTAAAGCTTGTTTGACGGTTGGCGTCAAGCCGCCGTTGGGATGTCAAGAATGCTGCTTGCAAAATTCACACGCTGATATCTCTACACCATCAAGGAATAATTTTACCCTCTCGCTCACGCTCGCTGCGTGTCATGTTTACTAATTTGTACTACCTTAACTATTTGACACAAGATAGATTTGTTGTTTCGAAATCGCCGAATCATAGCCAAACTCATGTCAATTACTCTCGGAAAGGCGAAAAGGAACAATTCCGCATCCGCCCTAAACCCAAGCCAAAGCTCCCTTTCCGGACCCTTGAAAATGGCCAATGAAGCCTGAGAGCCACGAAGTTTTCCCCGCCTTCCCCAGGGCTTGCATTAGCCCTTGTCCGGGGCCTGGGTGAAATAACTGCATTTTTGTTATCATTTCGGTGTACTTTGAGTTTTACCCTCACTTAGAATTTTGCAAAGGTGTCTTCAATGTAACCTAGTCTTTTGACGCGCTCACTTGGCAATGCACATATATGTCACATAAATATAGATGTGCTTGGACCTGAGACGAGAAAGAATCGAGTTTCTTTATTGCTTATTCTGGGAGAATTGGCCTCCTTTCATGGGCTGTGTGACTAGCTTTATGGGTACTTTTATATGTCACTCGTCCCATAAAATGTTCAGCCTCTAATAAATACCAGCACATCCCGACGGGGACTCCGAAGCTCAAGCTCAGGTGATTCTGGAGCAGATAACTTGTACAGGTATGTCAGCTCCGCGCTCCCGAGACTTCGCATAATTGATAATAAATATGGCTGAAAGTTTTAAACAAACGCTAGTTGTAACTACATCAGTGTAGATACAGTGCTCTTTCTGTGCTTTTGCTCGCCTGTTCTTTGTCAACTCCTTAATCCTCTGTAGAGATCTTCGTGGCCTTGCAATACCTCCCTTCTGCTTCAATCCTTCAGAAAAATACAATTACAGGCGAGTATATAGGAGATTAATATCATTAGAGATCGTTAGACTTTGGTTCAATAACTGGAAAGGAGTGTAGATCACCTCTACCATAAACAAGCAGTTATGGTTATGCAATTTATCTAGTTTAGGATCCCATGATCATATTCCCGATTCCGTGTCTCTGTGCGAGCACGGTGCAAAATGTCCTCTGCTGGAGCCACCGAGAAAGTGTGCAGGGTTTCGCGCGATCGGTTCTCAAGAAAGGAGCGGAAGTCAACGTGGAGGGGTGGTCAGGGGGGCTGGATCTCAAAAATGAAAAACGAAAAGCAGGAAACGCGATTAACAGTCACAAAAAACTGGGCATATTAGAAAAGCGTATATAGTCAAGGGGGGGGGGGGGGATATAAAAGGGAAGGATGGGCTAACAATTGACAAGAATGATCAGATTCAAAGGGTACAATGTAGGCAGACTTCTAAGAAAAGAGAAGACTAATAGACAGATACACATTGCTATTATTTCCATCCCATCCACAAAAATGCCCAACCAACTCTGCATCTCATCCATGTCCCTCGGCCGCGCCTGGGCCCATGACCTCCACACAAAACTCTCCCAAGCCTCCCACCACGGCTTCAAGGGCATTGAACTCTTCTACGAAGATCTCGAATACCACGCCCAGTCACTCCCAGGCGGCCTCACCCCATCCAACCAGCTCGCCACTGCCAGAGAAATCCGCCAACTATGCGACAAATACAATCTACAAATCATCGCCTTGCAGCCATTCCTCTTCTACGAAGGCCTGCTAGACCGCGTGGAGCACTGTCGACTGCTCAATGAGAAATTGACACTGTGGTTCCAGCTGGTGAAAATACTGCGGACGGATATGATTCAGATACCGGCGAATTTCCTGGGTCCGGACCCGAGTACAGGAAAGCCGCGAACGACTGGTGATATGGATGTTATCGTTGCGGATTTGCGGGAGCTAGCGAGGCTGGGGGCGCGGGAGTCGCCGCCTGTTCGGTTCGCGTATGAGGCTCTGGCGTGGAGTACGCATGTTGATACGTGGGAGGCTTGTTGGGAGGTAGTGCAGAGGGTTGATAGGCCGAATTTTGGCATTTGTTTGGATACGTTTAATTTGGCTGGGAGGGTATATGCGGATCCGGCAGTGAGGGGTGGTAAGGTGGCTAATGCTGATGCGAGCTTGAAGGCTTCGTTGGCACTGTTGTTGGCTACTATTGATGTGCAGAAGGTTTTTTATATACAGGTTGTGGATGCGGAGAGGTTGGAGAGGCCGTTGGTCAAGGGTCATGAATGGCATGTTTCAGGACAGCCGAGTCGAATGTCGTGGTCGCGGAATGCGAGGCTTTTTGCGTTTGAGGAGGATCGTGGTGGATATCTTCCGATCCTGGAAGTTGCTCGGGCGTTCTTTGATCTCGGATTCGAGGGCTGGGTCTCCTTAGAGCTCTTCTCAAGAACGACGGCGGACCCTAACCCGAATACCCCAGCGGAGCACGCGAGGAGAGGGGCGCAGTCCTGGAGGAAGTTAGTTCGCTATCTGGGGTTGAAGGTGGATGACACCGGGGCCAATGTGTCTTGCATGTATGTTGATAAATATGTTTAGCTGTAGCTCACACGGAAGAGGTTCCACATTTCACATTTATCCTTTTCAAAGTCTTGCAAACTCCAAAGCATCTACCTAGGTAGTAGTGGCCCCACCAAAGCAATCGTCGCACTAGAAGGCATAAAATGAAGTTTTTGTATGTACTGATCTATTTTTAAAGAGCAAAACAGAACCAATATGTATATAAAACAAAGCCGCATCTTTGGTTATTAACTGGGTCGTTGAAGACAAATAGTATCATTATTAATTCCCTGGTCTAATGGCGCCGGTTCTCAGATTTAAACTGTGTTCGTGTGATGCATCCCATTTCATGAAATAATCGTTTATGTTTTTCGCATATAAGCCTCAGGCGAATCGTGTTGTTGAAACGTTCGCCAGTTGTAAACATAATAGCATGAAAACCTAAAGGTGTATGACGCCATAGAAAGTGTGAGTTGGAACAGAAATGAAAACGCTTTAAAAGATGTTATGGCGGGCGGGCCAACACGCTATATAATGTGAAGGGAACAAAAAGAAAATGAACCAAAATATATGCTGGTATAAGTTCTTATTTAGTAGGAGAGGTGCCGCAGACAAACCACCTAATTGATAAATGAGCTCATCTATGACTCCTGTGCCCATCGTCGCTCTCGCAAGGGCATTTCTTCTCCTGCTTGGGAGCGGGTTCCCTCAACCTCGCGGCGCCAGGCCCAATATTCGCCCAATCGCAACTCAGCATAAGAAGCGTAGTCGAAATCGATCTGGGAAATCGTCGCTTGGATCAATGCCCACACGCCCCTATTAATTTCAATATTAGCTATGAGGCCTCCGTTTTGAACTGAAAGACATTATTTCATTCCATACCAATAGAAGCCGGGAATTCCACGGAATCGATCAACATCGTTGAACAGTTTTTCAACTACGTCTTTCTGATTGGCTCCAGACAAGCTAGAATGTTCAGCGTAACTCTTGACGTATTCAGTGAGGAATTCCCTTCGAACAGACTGTGTCGGTATCCTATTAAAATCGCAATCGTAACCGGCCCATTCTGCGAAATGGTTTGCGATATCAAATGCCGCTGGCGATGGTGTTGCATATTCATAGTCGATGAAGCTCACAATTTCATCTCCAGTTGCATCAGCAGTTATCGAGTTGGCGACAGGCGGTAGAACGATGACATTGGCGCTCAGAAGGTCGCAGTGGGCAAATACAAGCTACATCTTTGCATTAGCATCTTGAAAGTTAATGAGAGAGTGTGTGAAAAGTACCCCGCCCTTGCCAAGTCCTTCACCATGATCGAACTCCGCAACTATTCTTTCAAATTCCTTTTGGAGATTCTTCCGCCTCAGGCGCTCCTGCTCCGTTGTTACAGGTAATGCGAGAATCCACTTCTGCAAAACTGTCCAGAAACTGGTTCCTTCATGTCGAGTCTTTACAGGTGTTATATCATTGAGGTCGGTCGAGGGTTTGGAGGTACCGGTGGGACCGTTAGAATTGGACTCCTCCTGCCTTTCTGGGGTCGATGCCGTAGGAGTTTCCTCGTCGATTGGAAGTACTGCATGCCATTGGGCCAGTCGTCGTGCGATCGCCCTGAAAACGCGCGGGTTGATAAGGTCATCCGGCGAAGTTACCTTCCCACGAATAAAACGGTAGAGGAGACCATTCTTAAACCTGGCAAGAAGCGGCGGCGCGAGGCCACGGTCAGCAAGCAGGGCATGAGACCTAGCTTCTCCTGTTTACAGAATAATATTTTAGCACATATTTAATACCCAATTTCTAACTGCTATATTAGGGTTTACATACTCTCGCGGTCAATCAGTATTTCAGTGTGGTTTCCATAGGCTCTCATCAGGACCGCCTCATTGTCGATCTGTTCATCTGAGAGGCCTGGTACTCTTTTTATAATTTTCAGTAGCTATATCGCGACACCAGGTAGAATAAGCACATTGTTTCCTCTTTGTTGGGATAGCGATCGATTTACATACAGTGTTGGTTATTCCATCCGTAAATCTGATAAACTCAATATTTCCCTCTGAGTGTTCCCAGTGCGGGTTTAGTGTCAACACAAGCCTCAGAGCTGAGGCTTGAGAGTCAGCTTGATTGTATGATAATGGGATGTAGCGCAGAGAGGCATGCCCCTCTTTCGGCAGGTTGTTGGAACCCATTCGGAGAACTTGTTTTATAACGAAAGTGGGTGGACTCAAGTAACAGAGAAATGAAGTAGGCTAACGAAGGAATATCTGAAATCTAATAAAGCCAGTGTAGATAGTTAGCCATAGTTCTATAGATCTTCCCAGAGGGCTCTCCCGTCCTTGATCAAGATACTACGTAGGAGACCCGGAGATCCTCAAGAGCCGTCTGGGCAGTAAACCAGGCTACTGGGTCACTGTTCCTGGTAGAGTGGAGCCACTGATGACCGGCCTTGGCCCGCGAATATCAGGATATCACAACAGAACAAAGGGGGAACACTTCTTCGTTGTGCTGGACACATACCGTGGAGGCAGAGGACTGGTTTGAAGTGGGATGGGGGTCGAATTGAGCAGCGAGAGTTGCAATTGGGAGGTGAAAAAGTTGAAAGGGAAATGGTCTCGTGCCTGGTCAGGAGAAAATTATGAGGGGAGGCAATGCCTAGATGCCTAGCCCCTGAAGTATTGCGCCACCAAATTTGTTATTGCGAGGTACCTTCGGGATAAAATATTTCCGCAGGCCAACTTATATGTCACGTGAACTTCGGTTAAACCCCTCACCGGGCGCCGACGCTAGGCTATTCTTGGCCTAGTTATTATATCAACCTTGGAATCCTGGAGTGATGTCACCGCGGGCAATCTCAGGAGATAATTTATTTTTGTACAGCTGCGTGCTACAACCTTGGAACGAACTTCTATGATCAGATGGGATATCTTGCATTGAAGGTGACCTTATGGCAAATCATTGCTAACCATCTATGGCACCTTCGATGCTCATATGTCACTTCCATTTGCCTCGTGCGCTTTGACGAGCATCCACGGATATCCTAAAAGCCTCCTATGGCACGCGCCGTGTCTCAATCAATCGCATGTCTCTTTCAGATAGAGATATAAATCAATCAATCCCTGATGTCTGGAGGCCATGGCTGTTCTACAATAGATTCAAATCACCAAAAAGTCTTTGGGACTCCGAAAGAAAGAGAAAGCCCCATGAGGTCAGTAATTGGGTAGCTGCCAAAGAGGAGCTGATAATCAAGCAGTCAATGTCATATATTGAGTGATCACACTCTTGTATTTCATAACCGCATTGCTTCACGTCATTTGCTCACAATGGCTTTGGATATGCAGAGTTCGATCTGATATAACTTAAGGAGGAGACAGCCACTTCTCTCAGGCGAAAGGGATTAGAAAAAGAGTGACGTTCACGTCGACAAGCTTTCCAAGATTGACGAAGCGGGGACAGGCCAGGGTACTCTAATGCAAGCTTTTTTTTTTTTTTTTGCTAGGTAAAACTCGGAGAGCACGGCAAAATACGCTGTAAATAGGGGCGATGAAGGCACCGAAAAATCAAATCTACTGGGCAGGCGCAATAAATGATTCTAGCTTTGAATTTCTGCATCTAGCCATGGCCGTTAACACAGAAAGAAATATGAAAGACAGTTGCAAACGAAACATTTGGCCTTTCATCCGCTCTCCGCCAGAATGAACTCGGCGCCGAAAAGTCCAAATAATATCAAAAAAAGCGTGGGACGACCCGCTCCGCCCCAAAGAAGCCTAGCTCTAGGGCTTGGCGCGAGCTCAATCCAATCCAAGCCCAAAACACACTACTTCCCCACGTGACTCTCACATTTTCTCACGCCTATAAAAACTCAGCTCTCAGCTTGAATTTTTTTCTTCTCTTTTTTCTTCTTCTTTCTTTTCTCCATCATCAGTAGAGGTTTACATAACCATGTAAATTTCAAACCGGAGCTCCGCTACAATGCGGCTCGCTGAGGGTCATCCGTCCTTACACCACTTTTATTTGTGCGTTGTTTTGTGAGAAATGGGTTTCCTTCCGTTCCCTGCTCTGGAGACCAATTTTGCGTCGTCCTTTTTCCCAAATTAACTTTTATGGCTGGGCTTATTTCCTGTGGGCTTTAGCTGTGGAGGAGGCGTGACATATCGTCGCCATCTCTCTTGTCCTGGTCGTTTCTGTGCGTGTTATTTGGTCCGTCCTGTTACGATTTGTGTGGTGGTGGACCAGAGAGAGATTTCATTGCTACGATGAGCGTGAATGTGCGCGGTGCTTGAAAATATATAAAGGTTGACACGATGAGGATATCAGCTATTTTATTTTGGAGCAAGAGAACAATTAAACTATTATTTTGATGATTTACAAACACTTTCTTTCCTTCGTAATTCTGCATGGTGTAAATGCTTCGGTCCCGGATCTCACCGTTAGATAGATTCTCCAAATCCGCCAATCCAGAGCTTATTTCACATCAACAATGCAGGAAGTGTCCCATACGCATACTGGACAATCGCACAACCAGGATGCATGCCATTTTGAAGAAAAGAAAACTCTTCCATTAACTGGACCCCCAAAAATTCGGAAATCCATGCCCTGCACCACGAAACTCCTCCATTCAACATGCAATGAGAAAATGCACTCATAATTCCTGATGATTCCCCATTATCATATCCACGTATATCATTATCTAAAATCATCAAGCCTAAATTATCCCTGCCCCAACCCCTAACCTTCAAGCCTTCTTCGCTCCTCCAATCTGAATAATCTCCCCCGTATGTTTATCATCTTTTCGCAGGACTGGCCAGCTCGCACCGTCCGCCTTCGCTAAGTTCAAATCCATCTTCGTACCCATGATTTGGAAACTGGACTTCTCAACATCGATAGGTGCGTAGAGGTTGAAAGTTTGCTTGAAACGCTTGTTATCGGAGGTCGGAAGATCCAATTCTATTGTAGTAGGGGAGAAGTTGACTTTCGCGCTTGCTTTGTCAATCTTCTTGAGGTAGAGGGTGGCCATGACGGAGGTAGCGGTTTGGTAGAAATCGGTACTGAGGAGAGGTGAAACGTGCAAGTTAGCAAGCGTCGTCTTATCAAATTCGATTTGGTACATCTTGTCCAATCTTCCCAGTTAAAACGTATATGCTCTAGTCGCCATAGTCACACAGAGAACAAACGAAACGCATATCAAAAAAAAAAGACAAAAAAATTAACTCACCGAATATTATCAACCTTCTCCTCCTCCGTCTTCTTCCCCTTCCCAATAAACAAATGTCTCGTCTTCTCTTTGCAGCCAACTATCTTCATAAACTCATCAAACTCCAACACTCTGCGCTTGCAGCAGCTCCACCCCTTGCTCCCCTCATGGAAGATAGGTTGGCCCGGATGATGTACACATTTCTCGTCATCCCGCGAAGCGGACGGTGAGTATTTCGCATTGCAGCATCTACGACGACATATCGCGCCCGCCTCGATTGCAAGGGACGCGTCGTCAGATTCGGATTCTGGTGGAGGGGACGACGAAGGCGTGGGGGTATGCGCGCCCGCGGCGGAGAGGGTGGTTGGGGCGTTTCCAATGGCTACAGGGGTTGGTTTGGGAGTGTTGTCGGGTTCTATCTGGGGTGCCTCCTTCGCAGCCTCGGGGGCTAGCGTGTCGTCGACCGTTGAGTGCTTCCCCGTCGTGCATGGTGGGATGCTGAGGAATTCGTCGAAACTGAGGACGCGGGGTTTACAGCATTTCCATCCTGTAGTGGCAAAGCTCTGTTAGCTAGCTGCGTTTCTTCGAGGAACCACCCCCCGCCTTCCCCTTCTTTTTTCTGGCTTATTGTCTTGGATTCAATTTGGGTTCGCTTTTTGATTTTTCGGTTGCTTTCCCCATATAACCATCCTAGTGAAAAGTCCAATTCAGGGCGTCATCTAACACTGACCTTTATGGCCTTCGTGAAATTCAGGCGGGCCTGGATGATAGATGCAAGGTTCGTCGGCGTCCGTAAACACCTTGCCACAGCCCTTGTGTACACATTTTTGCGCCATATTTTGGTTTGTATTATATTTCCCAGTAAATAAATCCCTCAGCCGTAACAAGGGTTGGTCGATAATTGGTAGTTGTTTGAATCAAAGATGGGTTGGAAGCGGGATATCGTGGGCTGTGTCTCAAACAATTTAAACTACATCATCCCCGACAGAGCTTTTACTAGCGCCCACTTCCCGAAACCATCGAAGCTTCTGGATTGGAACCATCAAAGAACAACCACCCACCACGCACATTACCGCATATAACCAGCAACCTTACGAAGCTCAAGCAGGACAGTGTTAAGTCTCATGTATGTGATCTCTGTTCAATACGTGTGCTCATACCAATTGATCATATTTTACTACAGAGATTCACCTAACACACGGCACGATGCGTCCTTCAAGCCGTCTCCTCCAAAATACCCGACTCACCTTGTTTACACGCGTCAATTGCTCTTTATGCGATACGGCAAAAAACACCCTAACAAAATTACGAGAAAAGAAGCCATTTTTATATTCAGAAGTTGATGTCATGGTCCCACAAAACAAAACGTGGAAGGACGTTTACGAATTTGACGTACCCGTTCTTCATGTTCAGCGTGTAATGTCCAAATCCAACGATGGACGCGAAACTCTCTCAGATCCGAAAAAGCTATTCCACCGATTTACGGAACAGGAAGTTGAGAAAACAATAAAAGAGGCAGCAGAATCAATATCAATATGAAATTACGGAATATGTGGTTATTATGTTGGTGGGGCAAAACATTGGATGTGGTTCTACAATGTCCCCGCTAAGCTGGAAATTATGGCGCTCCTTACAAACCGGCGCGAGCAGTTTTCAGTGAGTTCGCCAGATGTGTAGGAAGAGCAGCGATGTCGGAAATCACAGATATCTGTATGAAAACGTCAGCATTCAATGCCGTGCGGCGAAATGATAACATATTGATAAAATATTAAAAGAAAGTCTCGTCTTACCATGTGGAACCCCTGCTCCGCATATTTCTTTGCGGACTCTCCATCTGCGCTATAAATTCCAGCCCTCTTACCATTGTCGACAGCTGCCTTGCGAATCCTTTCAATTGCAGCCACCAAGTCGGGATGGAAATCACCCCTAACGGGCCGACCAATATTGTTTCCCAGGTCCCACGGACCGACCAATAGCACATCCACTCCTGGAACCTTTGCGATTTCCTCGACCTAATCGTTGTAGTTCTAGTTAGCCTCTCAAAAATTTTAAACAGGTCAAAGAATGATCAGCCGTTGATAAATTTCTGCAAATCGCACATTTTCAAAAGCCTCCTTGGTTTCTATTTGAACAATTGTAACCAGGGCGTCATTCGCCTGAAACAAATAATCTGTTTGGGTAAGAGTCCCAAATGAGGCCATGGAAAATGGACTCCCAAAGCCCCGTTTGCCCAGGGGAGGGAATTTAGCTGATTCGACTAGTTTCCTCGCATCATCTACAGTGTAGAGGAGCGGGACGACAATTCCGTGGGCTCCTGCATCCAACGCACCTATTCTAGGAATCAATATCCAAACCATCATTGGGGAAAATTGGCTTGGTTGGAAAGGGAACCCCGCAAGGGGATACATACGCTTGACCATCCACGACTCGTTGGCAGCAATGCGCACGACAGGACTGATACCCGTAGCGGCAATTGCAGCCACAGCTTCGTGCATTTGGGCGTCTAGAATCAGAAATAATTAATAATCAACCAAAGATATCCATGGATGGACGGAGTAGCCTGTGCCAAGTTCGGCTCCCCCCGCCCCGCCCCGCCTCCCGCCAATTCGTAACAGTACAAGGGACATATCTCATCGAACAAAACCAGTCCATTGCTTTCTTGTCCATTAATAATTATTTACCTGCAATGTTTCCGTGCTCTGTGTCAACACAGATCCAATCAAAGCCGCTCCTGGCCATGATCCGTGCATGGTTGGCGCCAGGAAGCATCTGCCATGCACCGAACGAAACGCCTTTGCCCGTTCGAAGGGCGGTCTGGAGACGATTGGAAGCTTGCATTATTGTTGATTATAGGGACGACGCGCTTTTAAATGGGCGTAGGAAGTAATGATGACTTTGTATATCGTAACAGAAGTGAATTGGTGTAAAATCCTAGAATACGGCCACCTACCACGTCTATATATGACGGCTGGGTATAAATATATTTTTTTGTGTTTTGCTGGCACGAGAAATAGTCAAGCGCGATGTCCCGAAAAGAAAGAGAAAACGTGTAAAGAAATATCCTACTCCGTATGCTGCTTATTGAAAACTAGCCTCTCGGACAGCAGAATTCGCCCATCACCCCTCCTTTCTCTCACTCAATTATTGCCGAAAGCTCGGAGATGCGGGTGAGAGGTATGAAGTGGACCACCCCACGCGGTTGGCATGACTAATGAACATGGGTGTGGGGGTCCACTGGTTCTTAATCCAACCTCGAGTCAAAAATAGGATCAACTTGGTCCGGTTTGATAGTATCAGACACGCTTTAGTTTGTTTTCGAATCTGCATTTCCAACTTGATTGTTTGATGCGCATGCATCTCTTCAGTCTGAGTCTAGGATTCCTATTATCTCCATTTTATTCCATCGTACATGTATGTACTGTACAAATTTTGTCTGTCCGGTGGTTCGCTGGAACATTGTCCACAGTTTTACTTCCACAATCACATTACTTGTCCAATGCTTTATGATGTGGATTCTACTATTCTTGTAGCATACGACTGCGATATTGAAAATCCTCAATTCTCTATTTCTTGTTGAGAAGTTGTTATGGTTTTAAACGCCTGAGGCACCACTGGCTATTATAGTACACTGTCTCCTCTGGGACGTATCGTCCAAGCACACACTTCTCGGCTCGTCTTGTCAACTATTTTTCAGAGCTTCTGATACCATTTCTCGTACCACATCTGCCAACTCTCCTTGTATTTTGTCACCTTGCGGGACTGTATGGCCATGGCCATGATCGAAAATATTCGCATTGTCCGCCTTGCAGATATTGTACAGCGCCATGCTACCATTCACATACGGATCATTCGCCCCCAAAACATGACATGTATGGATTTTTATCAATTCGCTGGTTCCATCCGACAGGTGAAACTTCCCTGTTTTGGGATCGAACGGGGGCCAACCGGATATAAACACAGCACACTTTATCCTCGCGGGCTTATCAAGTTCCTCGAACATGCGCTGCTCTTCAAGGATTAAACTTGCCCCGACGATTGCGCCCTCTGAGTATCCAATAATCCCTTCCACGTCACCTTCCTCGTCGATGGTTTCCATGACGCGGTCCAGGGCAGGCTTGAAAGCCTCTAGTCGGCGTTCAACATGGGAGTGCAGCCGGTTTTCCAGAATTTGCATGCTCTCTTCTGCGACGTCACTTTTTATGAAATCTCGGAGTGCCCAGATATTCTCCTCTGGCGCATCGCTGGGGAAGAATTGGAAATGAGGAGGTGGGCCAAAATACTGTTCGAACCCGGGTGGTGGCCGAACAGATACTTCCCCCTGCGTGAAGCAAAAGGTTGCTGTGCCATCGGACGCTAAGTTATCGCAAAGACTTTCTAAAAGGTTGCATGCTGTTAGCTATTTTAAATGGTGTGGAAAGAACCTCATCCAACCCCATACATACTCAATTGGATGCGGAATACCTAAATGAAAGATCAGTAATGCTGATATAGACGCGAGAAGCAAGGACATACATCTGCACTACCAACCGCCCCCGGAAGACATATGAATTTCATTCTCATTTGTCAGTGGCTGTGAAGCTTTGAACAGTTTGATGTGAAAATAAGTTAGCTAGAAAGGGGAGCCGGTATAACCAAGATAAAAAGGACATTCAAGAAAAATAAAGAAAAAGAAAAAGACGCAAAGAAACCAGAAGCAAAAAGCCAAAGAAAGGACATCGGAAGACAGTTTACTATGGTATGCATATCTCAATGATTGCTGTGTTCTCCGCAACTTTTTTTTAATGAGCTGTGAGTACTAGCTTTACAACGCAAGGGCTCATTTTGAGTAACCAGCGACCAATCTCATATTATGCAGTGGATGGAGGAATATGCCACAATGGGCATCTATCCCACAGCGTTGGACATACGTGTGAGGCCTGGTTTTGCCAAATTCTCGAACCTTGTTAAACTATGCTGCTGGCCGCCATTCTCGCCTATTCCAGCTTGATGCCGAATATTGGAGACACAGGGTGCAACCTGTGTAGCTAACTATACCAACACAGACATTGTAAAACATTTTCCCTTTGGAATCAATACATTTCAATGCTACAAGGGTAAGGGCTAATTTGATTGCTTTTGGCAGTTCATATTTCAAATTCAACTTCTGGTAGGTATTGATTGTCCCCGGGTTTTCACCAACCCCAACTTGAACGTTTGCTAACATCAAATTTCCTCTACCGTGCGCTTTACGTTTGGCCACAATGAGAATACCGTTGATGATAGTGATATATATGATGCATATGAGGGTTAGCCTCCAGGGATACTTAGTACCGAGGCTTGCAAATCGGTGTCCTCGCTAGATGTACGCAGCTGACACCATCCAAGCCCAAATGATACGAAAGATATTTTCACGATAGGAGCTGCAGATGCTGGTTCGGATATAAATTTGAGAAATGATGAATATTCGAACTGAAACCAGCCAGGCCGGGTACCGAGAAGTTTCCGGCTCTGGAGATCGTCGCTGGGTCAATAGTGAGGCCCCTATGGCCCATTACAGTCGAGGTCCCTCTGGATTGAGGGATCAAGGATGGCTAAAAATAGATTCCATATCATATTTCTGTTGATCTTCTCACTTGGACGAGCAATATGTTGCCGCTGTGCCCCCTTCAAATCATTCAAAACACACGCATTGCAGAAAACTGGCGGATCCTGCTTTCGGAATCTTAGCCTCTCAGAACCTAAATTACTCAAACCCAGTTCGGTTTCTCAAGGAAAGTCCCCTATTCTTAGCCGATACTCTATATTGCCACCTCTCTGCATCACGGGATGAATTCGAAAAACGAGATTGGTATGGGCAAATGTGATGAAGCCAACTTGTTGCCGGTAGCTATTGTTGGCATGTCCTGTCGGCTTCCAGGAGATGCTACCAGCCCGGATACCCTCTGGGAGCTGTGCTCTCGTCGCCGCAGTGGTTGGTCCACAATACCGGAGGGCCGATTCAATGCGGCTTCCTATTACCATCCCAACCCCGACAGAAACGGAACCTTCAACATAAAGGGCGGCTACTTTTTGCAGGAGGATATCGGACTCTTCGATGCACCCTTCTTTAATCTCACCAAACATGAGGCAGAATCTCTTGACCCACAACAGCGCGTGATGCTCGAATGCACCTATGAGGCTCTTGAGAATGGAGGCATTACTCTAGAGTCATTGGCTGGTGACCGGGTGGGCGTCTTCGTGGGCGCCTCGCTCTCAGACTATGATTTGAACAATTACAAGGACAGTGAAAATATTTCACGGTACAACGCCACTGCATGCGCATTGTCACTTCAATCTAACAGGATTTCGTACCATTTCAATTTCAAAGGACCAAGCATGACCATCGACACCGCGTGTTCGTCGAGCTTAACCGCATTACATGTTGCTTGTCAAAGCCTTCGGTCAGGTGAATCCACTTGCGCAATCGTTGGTGGTTGCCATCTCAATATACTGCCAGATGTGCTTATCTCCATGTCTCTCCAGAGGTATTAATCATTTTGAACGCATCGCCATCACCAGAGAAAGAAATAACTGACAACTGTTCTTAGGCTGTTCTCAGATGCTGGAAAATGTTACCCTTTTGATCATAGAGCACACTCCGGATTTGGTCCCGGAGAAGGTGCAGGCTGTATTGTCTTGAAACCGTTGAATGCTGCAATTCAGGCTGGCGACGCCATTCGAGCCGTGATAGTCAACAGTGGGATAAGCCAAGATGGCCGAACGCAGGGAATTACAATGCCCAGTAGCGTGGCTCAAGAACAGCTTATTAGATCCGTCTACGCAGAAGCTCGCATCGACCCTTTTGAAACCGGATATGTGGAAGCCCATGGGACTGGAACAAAGGTCGGCGACCCGATGGAGGCCAATGCTCTTTATTCCGTTTTCCGAAAGGGAAGGTCTTCGAATCAGCCTTTGTTTGTGGGATCTGTAAAGTCCAATATCGGCCATACCGAAGGAGCAAGTGGTGTGGTTTCAGTGATCAAAACTGCAATGATGCTTGAAAAAGGATTCATTCTACCTAACTGCGATTTTGAGAAGCCGAATGGTGCTATCCCATTGGAAGAGTGGAACTTAAAGGTACAATTTTATGTAGCTGCCTTGTGATTATCCCTTGACTTTTTTGATTACTTCTCGCCTTTCTCGCCTTTCTCCCTAAAACAGAGTGGATTTTCCACATATAACCTGTTGAGCTCTTAGTTTCTATCATCGCTAATTTATACAAAGGTGCCCAAGAAGCAAGTACCATGGCCACGCGGCAAGACCTACGCCAGCATCAACAATTTTGGATTTGGAGGTTCAAATGCTCATGTCATCTTAAAGAAGGCGCCGCCTCTTTCACCGCTGCAAGCGCATGATCTGAAATTTGGAAATGATTTTGACACACCATCCCCAAAACCCTCCGGCATGCGCAAGATTTATACTCTGTCCTCGCATGATAAAGAAACTTTAGTGTTTCAGATAAAGACACTCGAAATATACTTAGAGAAGCATCCAGAAGCGTTTGATGTTCACCTTATGAATAACCTAGCCTACACCCTTTGCCAGAGAAGAAATCACCTTTCATGGAAGGTTGCGGTTTCTTCTCCGTCCAGCTCGAAGCTGATAGAAACTCTATCTACAAACATAACGCCGCAGCGATCTGTCGACGAGCCACTCATCGGATTTGTTTTTACCGGTCAAGGTGCTCAGTGGGATAAGATGGGCAGAGAACTCCTTGGAACATACCCGGTATTCACAGCGACAATGGAAACGGCGGATCGGTGTCTGGCCGCTCTAGGTGCTGAGTTCTCCCTGATCGGTATGCATTTTCACACGTTGTAATGTTTTAATTTTCGTTGGGCTAACAATTTCTAGATGAGTTATCGAAGGGTAATGGTACAAGTTGTATTTCTGAGGCATATTTTAGTCAACCAGCCTGTACAGCCGTTCAAATGGCTTTGACAGACCTTCTGCGTTCCTGGGGGATACATCCTGTTTCTGTGGTCGGTCACTCTAGCGGCGAAATCGCCGCGGCATACGCTGCAGGTATACTTTCACCTGAAGACTGTATGACAATCGCCTACACCCGTGGTGCTGTGGCAACCCAAATATCGAAGGAATTTCCGGGGGTCAAAGGAGCCATGTTGGCCGTTGGGGTAGGAGTATCAGATATTACCCCTCTCCTAGACAGCCTTCAGGAAGGAAGTGCAGTCGTTGCGTGCATCAACAGTCAAAAGAGCGTAACTATATCCGGTGATGAAGCGGCAATAAAGGAATTGCAAAGTAGAATTAACGAGAAAGGAATATTTAATCGAAAGCTCACAGTGAACGTGGCGTATCACTCCCCCCATATGCGATTGGTGTCAGAAAGATATCTGTCGATGATGGGAAAGATCAACCCTAAGCCCACAGCCATAAAATTTCACTCCTCGGTCTTCGGTCGCGAGGCTTCATATTCCAGTTTAACCAGTGACTATTGGGTAGACAACTTCGTGTCCCCTGTTCAATTTTTAGGGGGTTTGCAGAGTCTCTTGTTGGAAAGCCGATCCACACATGAGAAGCAAATAAACACCCTTGTTGAGATTGGCCCACACCCGGCACTGAAGGGCCCTATCAGAGATGTTTTGAGGCATGATCCCTTGAGTGGCAAGATAAAATATTTACAGAGCCTTACGCGAGGGCAGAATGCAGTTGAGGCGATTCAGGGCCTGGCAACAGAGTTATTCTTGATTGGAGCAAAGCTTAACTTCAAATCTATCAACTTCCCTTCTGATGAAGTCCAAAGGCCTATCTTACTGACAAATTTGCCAAATTATCCTTGGAATCATACAACAAAATACTGGCAAATGTCTCGCCTGTCTGATAATCATTGTCACAAGCCGTTTCCACGAAACGACATTCTTGGCTCACTTTCTGTTGAAAGTGATGACATTGAACCGAAATGGCGAAACGTTCTCCGGGTGGATGACCACCCTTGGATTCGGCACCATAGAGTCCAGGGAAACAACGTATATCCTATGACCGGTTATCTGGCCATGGTACTTGAAGCTGCAACTCAACATTCCATTATGAAAAAGATGGAGTTCGACCATTTTGTCTTTCGAGAAGTGTCTATCGGGCGACCGCTGATCATTTCTGATGCCTCTCAAGTGGAAACAATGACCACTTTGAGGCCGTACGCGGAGGGTACTCGAGTATCGTCAGATGCTTGGAACGAGTTCCGGATATTTTCATGGTCGGATAGGAAAGGATGGGATGAGCATTGCCGTGGACTCGTCAAAGTGCAGAAAATTGGGAACCCTAACCCTGTCGATGGTCGTTACCAGAAGAAAGAAAACCTTGCTGATGTCAAGAAACGAATAGGGGTGTTTCACTCGAATTGTGTATCTACCCCTGATGTCGATGAGATGTATGCTGCCATCGCGACCAATGCTTTGGAGTACGGTCCATTATTTCAAGCAGCATCGAAGGTATTCGTCGGCAATCGACAAGCGATATTCGATATATCTGTCACGGATACCAAGGGTGCGATGCCACATGAGGCTGAAACCGATTTAATCATCCATCCCGCTGCTTTAGATGCCTGTGTTCAAATCGTATGGCCTCTTTTGGGGTTTACAAATCCTGGCCCTCATTCTCTATATCTACCATCCTTCTTAAAGGGCCTATCCATTCCTCGCTCGTTATCGATGCCAGCCGGTGGGAAATTTCGGGTTTACGGAAGTCAAGTAAATTCACTGTCTCATGTTGTTCCCCTAGATCACGACATATTTGTTACCTCTGCTGAAGATCCAACGGAAATTCTGTTGAAGATGGATGGATTGACGTTAACACCGGTTCATGATGATATAACTAATGTTGGGAACGGCGAGCTGAGGGATCTATGCTATAAGCTGAGGGTAGAGCCATGCCTGGATTTTCTGACTGCAGAGAATTTACAAGCCGTCGGCGGAATTTATAACGTGAATACGAATGAAGAGAAGCAGGTTCAGGTCCTCAATCAGGTTTCGTTTTATTTCATAGAGAAGGCATTGAAGGAGCTTGACAAGGAGGAGTACCACAGCTTCCGTCAACAACACGAGAAGTTATATCGGTGGATTCGAACCCTAGATTTGCAGACGGAGAATGGAAGAATCGGACTCCATCATCTAGACTGGTCAAGATTTGATGAGCACCAATGGTCCACGCTTATTACAATGGCTCAGTCCATGGGGGCGGTGGGAAAGGTGACATGCGCCCTTGGGGAGAAATTTGTAACTATGTTGCATCGAGAAATAGCACCGGCACCCACCGTACCTGAAAACGATCTGCTAGAACGGTACTGCGATGAGCTTGATCCTTTTCATCGCAATTATTCTCAGGCTGCCGTTTGCGTCGATAAGATGGCCCATCAGAATCCCGCCATGGAAATACTTGAAATAGGGGCTGGTACTGGAATACTATCGTTTCCCATACTGCAAATGTTGGGTGGTGGTGATACTAGGGAACCGTCAAGATTCGCCAAATACACGTACACTGACAAAGGTGGTCATTCCTTCGATAAAGCTAAGCTTAAGTTCCAAGCCTGGGGTAACTCCATATCATATCAAAGTTTGAATATTTCAGAAGACCCGTTTAGCCAGGGCTATCTACCAAACTCCTACGATCTGATAATCGCGTGCCACTTATCGAATACGACAGAACCTTTACATAAAGCTATGGCTCATGTACATGGGCTTTTGAAACCTGGAGGAAAACTTTTTTTGATCGATTGGACAGCTCGTCATTTATTTCAATTCGTCCCTGCTTTGTTATCAGGGTGGTGGCTAGGCGGAGCTACGGATCATGGCGACAGTTTTATACGGAACAAAAACGAGTGGGACACGCTCTTACAAGAAGCTGCCTTTTCTGGAATAGATCTGTTTATGGATGACCATCCAGATATGCCTGAGCAGTCCAGCAGTTTAATTGTCTCTACCGTTCATGCGCCCAATGAACTATCCGGTAAGGAAGTAGCTCTTGTCTGCCACGGAGCAGTAAGCGATTCTCTCATATCTGGCCTTCTAAGCGAGTTGGAAAATATAACTGGCATCCGCCCTGCTATAGAGGTGCTGGGAAGAGTTGACCTGAAGGGAAGGTTGTGCATTTTCGTGGGCGAATTATATAAACCACTCCTGTCACATATGACACCTGATCTTCTTTCAGCCATCCAACGCCTAGTATCAAGTGCCAGCGGTATCCTTTGGGTCATTCGTCAAGACCATCAAGCCTCAGGGTTACCGGAATCGAACATGGCTCTTGGGCTAGCAAGGACTTTGCGCTCAGAGACGACAATACAACTTGCAACTCTAGAACTAGACGGAGCCTGTGGGGAGCCTAACCTTGGCGATACCGATAAAATCACCAGAGTGTTTAAAGCCGTTTTCGGTACGGAATCTAGACTTAGACAAGGAGATATGGAATATGTGGTCAGGAACGGGCTTGTGTGTGTTCCACGCGTCATTGCGGATCCAGAAACGAACAAATACGTGTATGAAGAGTCACGTCGAATTCTGCCTGAACTACAGCCTTTTCAACAAAACAATAGACGCCTCAAGTTAGCAATGGGACATCCCGGCACCCTTGATAGTTCCTACTTTACGGATGAGCTTCCAACGACTCCGCTCTCAGCCAAGGATATAGAAATGGAAATCAGGTTTGTTGGACTGAATTTCAAAGATATTATGATTGCTATGGGCCAACTTCAGAGTGGCCACTTAGGTAATGAATGCAGCGGTGTCGTAGTTGCTGTTGGGGATAACGTCACGGATTTTGAAGTTGGCGACCAGATTTGCGCTGTCTCTGAAGGGGCTTTTGCCAATTATGCCCGGGTTCCAGCAACAAGCGCTTGGAAGGTTCCAGAACAAATGAGTTTCGAAGTGGCGGCATCAATCCCGATTGTGTTCTGCACCGCATACTATTCCTTGTTCGAGGTTGGGCGCCTGCAGCCTGGCGAGCGGATTCTCCTTCATGCAGCGGCAGGGGGAGTAGGTCAAGCGGCCGTTATCTTAGCCCAATCGATTGGTGCGGAAATTTTTGCGACGGTTGGCAGTGCTATGAAAAAGAAGTTTTTAATGGAAACTTACAACATCGACGAAAAACGGATCTTTTTCAGCCGGGATCTTTCTTTCGCCGAAGGGATTCGCAGAGCTACTGATGGGGTGGGTGTTGATATGGTCTTGAACTCTCTGGCTGGCGACACACTACGGGCAACTTGGGAGTGTATTGCTCCCTTTGGACGATTTATTGAGATCGGTAAGAAGGACATCGTACGTAATTCGAGACTTGAAATGATCCACTTCGAACGGAACGTGAGTTTTGCATCGGTGGATTTGACTCTCTTGGCCAACAAACGCCCGCAGTTGATGAAAAAGCTTTTATCTCGCGTCTTCAAGATGTTTGAAATTGGCACTGCTAGGCCTATATCACCGATTACTCGCTTCTCAGTTTCTAATTTTGAAGAAGCCTGCCATAACTTGCAAACTGGTCGCAGCATTGGAAAAATTGTCATTGAAGCCGAGAGGAATGCTCTAGTCAAGGTTTGCTTGCTCCGCATGCGAACTAGCGAATAGATGCTAATGTGTATCCTTGACAGGTTTCCCCAAGGAAGAAAGCAGGCGCTATGCTTGTTCCAGAAGCCTCTTATATTGTCATAGGCGGGACAGGTGGTCTTGGCCGCAATATTACGTCATGGCTAGCTGAGAAGGGGGCCCGACATTTAATTGTCATCTCACGAAGTGGTGGCTCGAATAAAACAGTTGGGAAGATGGTTAAGGATCTTGCTGCGAACGGAGCGACAATCGTTGTATGTCAGTGCGATATTAGTAAAAAGGAGGAGGTAGAAGCCAAGCTGGTAACAGTGCTACCACAGATGCCGCCTGTGCGCGGGGTCATATATGGCGCAATGGTTCTTCGGGTCTGTGATTCCTGCCAATCTCTCTACATCGCCACCAAATTCAAGGCAGCTAACTTTCATTCAGGATACATTGTTTGAACGCATGAGCTATGATGAGTACGATGCAGTCGTGAAACCCAAGGTTACTGGCGTCTGGAACATCCACCACGCACTTCTAACATTAAACTACGATCTTGATTTCTTCATCACCCTCTCTTCAATAGCTAGTGTCGTTGGTAACCGAGGACAAGCAGCATATGCCGCTGGCGGCACATTTATGGCAGCTTTTGGACAATATCGGAACGCCGCGGGTTTGCCTTGCACTACGATTGACTTGGCTCCAGTTCAAGAAATCGGGTATCTTGCGGAAAATGAGCAAAGGAAGAATGAAGTTGCAGACTCACTAAGCGTTGATTGGATTGATGAAACTGAACTCCGCGGGCTCCTTGCCGCAGCAATCAGAGGAGATATGGCGAAGACCTGTCAACACCACTGCATCACTGGCCTAGGGATATTAAAGTCCATGGTCGGTAAAGAGAAACCGTTCTGGGCCTTGGATCCAAGATTCTCTCATCTCGTCCAGCCCTCCGCTTCTAACGGGGTCCAATCATGCGATCCCGCATTTACCTTAGCCAAAGAGTCCCCAGGTCTTGCGTTGAAGAATACAGCTGATCGCTCAGACGCAGAAAGGATAGTTACGGACGCACTTGTGGAAAAGGTGTCGACTATAATGATGCGGTCCATCGATGAAATCGACTCTTCAAAACCTCTGGGCACTTATGGGCTGGATTCTCTGATCACCATTGAGGTACGAAACTGGATTTCCCGTGAGCTTCAAGCAAGCTTGCAGATTATGGAAATTCTCGTAACGAAGTCGGTGGTGGAGCTCGCGGGATTGATATTGAAAAAGTCGAAAATCATCAGTGAGGAGGTGAAATCAAAATGGGAGGTAAGTTGAATGGGAAATCGAGTGATGCTTTTTATTCTCCGTGGGGGGAAAATGTTCGCGAACGTGGTGGTTTTATATCTTGGGGTTATAGCCTTCCATCACTACCGCCAGGTTATGAACAAATGGCTAATAACATTATGGAGAGTCGCAATGAATAATAGATTTGTTATTAAATTTCGGAAGAGCACAGACGGGCACAGAGGCCATATTAAGTTAAATCCACAAGAATTGAACAGCTAAAAAAAATAAGCTTAAATTGACACACAGAGTCCTAGTCATTTTGCCCCTGACATGGCTCGTGGGAGAGTTGACCATCCCGGATATCAGAGAATATTCATATGTTCGTAGCCCGTTCAATTTCCCATCTCTTAAACACTCATAGCATTAATTAGGTATTTTTAAATTCTTACATGGGTGATGGCTATAACTTACATGTATGTGACATAATATATAGTACTGTGGATATTCAGTATTGGTATATATTACATACGCGTAAATAGCATTGTTATTGTGTATCGCATCTGTAAAAATATTCACGTTACAAAACCATACACCCGGTCTTCGGGCCGGGCGACAGAAGCCGGCGTCGCGTAGCAAACAACTTTGGCACCCCTCACATCAACAGCATTTTCTCTCTCTGCCACGCTACGTCGCCTGAACCCCGTCCATCCAATCCTCTGCTTGGACATTTAATATAATTTTGATGTCCTAATTTGTGTGCAGTTGATAAAACAACCTGCATCCTGTTCATAGTTTTCGTGCCAAGCATTGGGATAGCTGCCGTTTTTCTAACCTTACGCGACGCGTCCGCCACCTCGATGGAGGAAGAATCAACCATTTTGACTATGGAGAGTGGGACGCCAGGCGATTCTTCCCAGGTCAAGTGGCCCCGGGCCCGGAGGTGCCTAAACTGCCAATTAAAACATATTCGTTGTGACGGGGCCCAGCCAGGTCAGAAACCCCTCTCCACCCATCGAGAACAACGCTACTTTTGAACATGTGGTCAAATGCTGATATTCGGTTCTATCTTCTTTTCTATGAATTTGTGTAGTTTGCAGCACATGTTTGCAAAAGGATCGAACATGCCAATACCCACAGTCTTCTGCAGCAGCTGCACAACCTACTGTTCGCCAGCTTGCCAGTAAAAAAAGAACTACAACGGCTTGTCTGGTATGTAGGGCTGCGAAAAGAAAATGCTCCGGCGAGACCCCAGGTAATTGATCTGTTTATTCTCTATTTTCCTATAGTTGCAAGCCGAATTATTCATTTCCCTGGCTATCTACCCTGGGTGGATCCAAATTGTTACTTCTCCAGAAATCATCCCTTTCTTCGGAGAAAACATACTCCGTACAGTTACTGATTCAGACAGCATGCGAACCGTGCCTGAAAAGAGGCCTAGAGGCACATTGTGAATACGATTCTGCTCCACCCCTGCAACGGTAAGAGGGTTGATCTCTGTGTAGAGTTTATCGGATGTTTGACCACTAAGAGATAAAATAGAAAGCGTCCGGAGCCGCATCGATCGTCTTTTCCGGAACCCCCTTCAGACGAACGCCCGTATAAACAGCCCCGGGTATCTCTCCCAACAGTTCTTAAAGAGACTGCTGGAAACCAAGACACGTCTATCTCCAGCTCGCGAAAGGCACAGGTGCAGCGACGCCGCGAAAGCCCTAGCTTCCAGCTCCTGGGAGCAATCTCCGAGACGCCATCTGAAACGGACGAGTCCCACGAAGGCGACGATGAGGGATCGTCCAGCCAAGGCGATGAAAGATTGGAAGAGCCTAGATATGTCCAGCAATCTACTCAGCGAGGTCAAAATCTTCCCCTCAGAGCCTGGGAATCTAGTGATTATGAAAGAGGAGAGCAATCTCCAAATGTTCAACAATACATTCCGCAAGCTCAAGATATCCCCATGGTAACTCAAGAATCTAGTGATTCTGATGAATCTAAGGAAATCGATGACGGAGAGGAATCCCCAGATTCCTCTGAAAACGAAACAGAAGCGAATGATCCCAACGTCTTTCTTCCGAAGGTCAGACAGGCTGTGTTCCAGAGAACGGGTGTCTCAAAACCGGGAAGCACACTTCATTCCGATCGAGAGCTAAAGCGGTTAAGAAAAGTTACGAATCGGAAAGCGGAATTATCAAGAATGTCCCCGACTTTAACGGATCGTCTGCTTCCTGGGCGCACTCTTGCCAATAAGTGGGTATCCACTTATCTTACGCGGGAGTATGTGAATCTACCATTGTTTCAGCGGAACAGCTTCACAAACCGGTACGAGAAACTGTGGGAGGAAATGGAACTCCAGCACTCAGGAGCAGAGTTTTCGGAAGAAGATTGCCTTTTTCATGGCCTCCTCAACGGAGTGTTTGCCTTAGCGATCTTGTTACTTGACCCAAATAACCTGGAAGATGCTGAACAGTACTTTGCGAAAGCCCAAAAACTTATTTTTCTGAACGGTATAGAACAAGGGGGAATCCTACATATCCAGGCCTATCTAGTCCTGGCTCAATATCTTGTTGCGGATAATAACCTACCGGTTGCCTGGAAATTTGTGGGACTTGCCATACGTGCTGCCCAACCCCTGCATCTGCATCTTGTGTCTGGAAGCCACCATTTGGCTCTGAGGGACAACCAGGAGCTGTCAAGACGAGTTTGGCATTGCGCATTGATGCTAGAACGGTAGGTCACAAGTACCTCTCTCTTAACACCTTTTTCGACGTTAAACTTTCTAATGCTCTTTCATACAGCATTATCGCCATGAAAATGGGCATCACAACCCTAACGAAACATTCTTTTGAAACACCTCTCCCCATCCCCGGAGACAGGGACTATATCGACCGCCTCTCTTTCAATGACCCGGCGGATCGAAACCCGACAATTGACCGCCCTTCAATCATAGAATTTTTCAATAGCTCCGCGCGCCTCTACAATCGATACAGCGACCTCATCCCCATCCAGGACGAACTTCGACTTACCGACTACGCCAGTGCACGCAAAAAGCTTGAGGCTTTTGACCCCCAACCACTCATAGCTGCCGATCAGTCCCTCTCCAGCTGGCGAGCAGGCTTGCCGCCTTTTCTGCACCCAAGCACAGACGTCAACTCAATAAACTACCTCCTAGCGAAGCGCCAACACAACATCCTCCACATCCGCTACCTATACATGCGCCTTCTCCTCTGGCGCCCACTATTGGCCATCGTCGTGGCCGGTTCACCGGACATCGACGCGCGCTCAAGAATGCAAAAAGCCACCTCACAGCCAGCACGTCGAGGACTAGCCATCGATAAAATCGAGTTGCCCCTGACCCATATAATCGCGCATGAAAGCGCGGTAAAATGTATCCTCGCCGCAGCGGAGATCATCAATATCATTGACGAAGTCGAGAGTTGTGGTACAGATATCGCAAATGGGTATGACACCCTCGCCATCCCGGCCGTGTGGGAGACTACCGGATATGTGTTTGCGTGTGCTCAGGTTTTCATTGCGGCCCGTAGGTGTCCCAAGGGCGTGATTGACGACCTTGGAGGCATGGGAGTGATTACGGAAGGGTCGTGGACGAGCATTGAGTTGATGAAGAAGTACTCCCGCCTCTGGCCGGAAGCTATGGACCCTGTTATAGCGTTAGAGAAGTTAGATACACTTTTCCCTCCCGGAATTGAGGAGTATACTGGTGAATTGCGTGATGGTGCGATAAATGATTTGTCGTGGTTGGAATGCCTGCCGATTGATCTACAGGGTTAACGATGATGATGATGGGTTGGAGGTGGCATTCTTGGATTTGCTTTATTAGTCGGGTGGTTGGCTGGCTGGTTTAAACCGAACAGTCCTACCCACCAGCGGAGTTAATTAACATATTTGTATGGCCTGGTTTGGCAAGGATGACAGAAACTCTGTGATGGTGTAGGTGTTTTCGGAAAAGTGCATGTTTCCATTTAACAAACAGGACGCTTATGTTATGTCTTACTTTTATTTTAAATCATCAACTCTTATTGGTCGATTCTTGGTTTGATTTGGGCAATCTTGGAGATGTTAAGAGTCAGATAAGTATCATTTAATGTGGTTCGATATCTTTGTATGAAACCCTCATCCTGTTACCTTTTCTTATCTTCATACCTTTCTACCTTTTCCTACTTCCCCTCCTCCTATCTTCTATCTTATGTTTTTAACACTTTGGAGACCATTTTTGTGAGTATCACTCCCTATTCTTCCCCATAGCTAGCCCACTTTATGCCCTGAAATATCTTTCAGCACATGCCCCTTTCTTAAATACGGTAATGACATAATTTTTTCATGCTTAATTCATTCTACAGTATCCATCCACAGAAATAAATGCCTGGGTATTCTCCTCTCAAATACTAAACAAAAACAGCTTACAGGCATCATATATAAATACATATACAGGGATTGCAAGATTAAAGGGAAGGGAACGGAGGGAGTTAAAGCGATATGATGGGTATCAATCAATCAAGGTAGAGAAAAACAAGAAAGCCAACAATTGGAAGTTAATTCCAAGGTCATTTGAAAACCTTTGGGAGATCTCGGGCCGGGGACCAAGTTGACAATTAACTCCCGCAACCTTCCGGATAGAGAAGCTGAGTTTATATCGTCATTCCCATCCCAATTACCAATTCTATCCTTCACTATCTCAAAATTATCAGGCGAGATGAAGAAATAGAGTTCCAATGCCGCGCAACGAAATAAATCAAAATCGAAAAGAAATCAAAGAAAATACCCTACCTAACGCTGAATGCGAAAAAATATATATACCTGGGAATCAAACCAAAATATGCAAAATGCCACAAGAGCCGCCAGTTAAAAATCAAATAAGCAAAGCCAAAATAGGAGAAAAGAAAACATTAAAAACAAGAAGAAGAAGAAACCGTAAAATGCAACATCACAATCATATATCATATACCATCTCCCCGATTCAAAAATAGTATGGTTGTCTTCCTCAGCATTTAAATCCACATCACGCCAACCACAATGCAAACAACCATCCCCAGAAAACTACCCCGTATCTCCTTTTCGCGCGAAGATATTTTACTTCCCGTCGCGCGCAGGGGATACAATGATGTTGATGATGATGATAACGGGTGGGACGATGTGGTGTTGGGGCTTGTCAGGTCAATTGGTGAAGAAATAATGGTGTTCGATTTATAAAGGGGCGGTTGGCGGAGTTGTTGTTCCAGTTGTCCCTGCTGTCCTTGTTGTTGGTAGGATGCATAAATGAGCTGAGGGATATTCTTGATTTCTGGCGGGGAGTGGAGCGGCGTCTGTCGACTCGATTGGGGTGATTGTTTCTTGTTATTATCATTATCATTATTGTTGACATAGCCGTACTGTGGTAGCGTTGTATGACTGCCTTTTGATGATCTTTCTGACCGAGAAATTTGTGAAGATGGGAGGGAATGCTGTTTTTGTTTTTGGTGTTGGTTTTGCTTGCTTAGCCCCTGATCGGAAGGGTATACTCTGTGCACACTGAAGAGTGCGATTGAGCGGAAGATCTTTATATTGGGGGCATTGGGTATCCATAGTCTTTGATGGGCTGGTACTTTTGTTTCCCATGGCTCATCATCAAAGGTGTGGTGGTGATATTGGATTGACCTGACCGGGCAGGTTTCTGAAGATATAAAATCTCAAATCAGCAACATAGCTGAGATAGAAGCAGAAGTAGAAGTAGACGACGTACCTTCAAAGCCATTTGCCAGGCAATTGAGCGCTGCGGCATTTTTCAAGTAAAACGCATCTCTCCCGTAGAACCTGGACAAGGCTGGGAGGAGATGGAAGAGAAAAAAAAGGAGCGAAACGACCAGCAAGGAGATACTTGCTCCGACGAGCTTCTGCGGCATACTGAAGCTATCTCTTTGCCATTCTCCCGTGAAGAGAGACAGATTGTGACTCGGATAAGGGTGAAGAGAGGGGCAATAAAGGTGTCGTGGGTATATATGAAATGAGTGAATGGAGGGGTAGTTATATCAACTTGTTATATGCATCATAAACTGCTAGAAGAACTATAGATAGCAACACAGCAGCTGAACGTTGATCATCGGCAACTATAGAGAGTGCCTTATCTGTAGGCAGCTATTAGCTAATGGTTAACTTACGCTTTTAAGCCGGACTTAACAGTATCTAACTACTAGGCTTCTTGTCATGAAGATGTTTCCCATGCAACAACATACCTGGTAAAACTAATGTTACTACTGTATATCATCATCTTTCTTGGATCTGTCCTCGTTTTGCAGGATGAATGTCCTCCATCCGCCAACAACCTTAAAATATTCCATACTATCCAAGTTTTTCTTCTTTTCTTTCTTTTCTGCTCCACCTGGCACAACCCTTGCACGGAGCACGCGCGGCGGGTGTGACCCCCTCCGTCCCTCCCAATCAGAGAGCAGGCAATTCAGCCGAGCGTTCAGCTAGTTAAGGCTGTGGTAAGTCAGCGGAGTATTATCTGCATGCCGAGTTTTAGCCCTGCCTTGTGCTAGCGAGGAAGCCGTTTCAAGGGTTCATCATTCCAAGATTTATCGATCCTTAGTAAAAGGTTCTTCTGTTCGTCGTCCTCTTCGGTGAGTTATGATTATCTCTGTGATCCAGTAAGAGAGCAAATTCCTTCTATATAAGCTAGCTACTAGTAATTAACCAAACTATCTTCTATTACCTTTTGTTCTCTTATTATTTCTGCCGATTTTTGTTCAAATTGAATTTCTATTGTTCGCAAAACCGGTTTTGGGGCCAAGAGGTAGGTTGTAACTATGTAACTAAAAAGTGTCGATTGATCCCTAGCGCAAGGCGTTTCTAAGAATGGAGCGTCATAAAAGTCATACCAGGGCCAACCTTGGAAGCTTTCCGGCGACTTTAATACGGAGCAGGCTAGTCCGTGGTTTTTGACAGGATGACACTGAGACATTCGTGAAAAACTTAATCCGTAACTAGATTCTAGTCATCGTTGAACTTGTTCGTTGTATGATATGCCCTAGTCCATTTGACTGCTATTACACTCACAGTCGTTCGATTTGCCCCTTCCGACGAAAAAGCCAAGGGACCGGGAGGGAGGCGGCCGGGTTGGCTTTAAATGCATTTCATCATCAATTGAGAGAAGTCGACAACACGATATTTTCATTACAATGAAGCATGAAGCATGCCGTTTCAGTTACTTCAATCCGCCGATGAATAAGGAAACGCATCCCACATTTACCTTTTGGGAGGGCCTGTTTGCGATTTGCTCCTGATTTGGTGAAAAAACGCTACTGGGTTTTACCCATCAACAGCGTCAGTACGATTTTACTCAGAGACCCATCATATGCCTTGAGCATTTCCTTTGCTTTAAAATGAAGAGTGAAGGGGTGTTAGGGTGGTCGTCATCTACGTCTTTCTACAGCTGGTTAATTCCCGTCCACTGTATGGAAAGAGTTCTTATGAAGATTTACGCGATTGAGCCTCTGTGGTATGAAGCCTCGATGTGATCTAGCTTGACAAGATAGATAAAACTATCTACAATTGTCAACATCACAATACCCATCTCATAGGGCAGCGAGAAAACGGAATACATATCACTTTCATTGACCCAAAAGCACCTTTCACGAATAGCATCAATACTGCTTGAGCAATAGCACTCGGCCTCCTGCGAGTTAGAAGTCCTCACATTGGGGCTCAAGGAAAATGCGTACAGTGTCACAAACCGAAGCTCTGGACCACTCCGATGCACAAAAAATGAGATGTGGATTAGACGATTTCAAAATAAATTCAGGACTCCGTGCATTCACCCAATTGCCCGGACTGGGATCCAATATGAACCAATAGAGGAACCGGGCTTTCCATTTTGCCGCCACCTGTGGTAACCATGAGCATATCCATTTCGCAAACTGTTCTGTCATCGAATCGGTTTGAACGGGGCTGGCCAAGCCATCTCCAACGCCTCAGATGTCGCAGAGCACGAACGTTCGGTCCAAACAACATATGGATAGGAGTTTGATTTCTCAACGTACGGATTGAGTGTCAGGCTATAAAAATTGAGATAACTGAGAATGAAAATAAGACGCACAACAGCGAGACATTTTCTGACGGCGAATCTTGTTCGTTAGGATTTGAAACCGGGTTTCGATCCATCGACTGCTAGGGGATTTTGCAGGGTGGGGGTTATATCCCCTTTGTTTCGGGTCCGTTGTCTCTTACGAGCTCGACCAACGTAGTTCTTTGATGACCACTGAGCAGGAGCAGCGTTCTTTTCAGGGTCATGGAGCCTAATAATGTGATCATGAAGGTTCCACCGACGGGGAAAACCATTGCCAGGCAAAGATCTTTCACATTCCTGAACGGAGCAAAGATATGGCGCTTCTCCATGTACCTCTCTCTCATGGTGATGGAGCCTTTCATCTGATGAAAAGCAGGGACCGTCACATTCGGTAACTTTGCATTGAAACGGTTTTAGATGGGAATCAAGATGTTTACTGGATAGCGATCCTATTAGCCGGATGTATGAAGCACAACGCTTATGGTTGTAGGGCTAGTTACACGTAAGCCCACTTCTCCATGGTCGGTAGGTGCGTGCAGGGATCTATACCCTCCGCGAAAGGACAATAGTACTTCCCATCGCCGCGTCTGGGTCGTGAATAGTATGGGTGGCTTCGCATCTCGTCGTGTACCTTCCGTTTTGCAGTGTGTGGAAACTCCGAGACACTCTGTGTTCTATATTACAGAGTCAGTATCAGATAAATTAATTGATACAAAGGAATTAATATATGTCTAACTGGATTGAACTTGATCGGCTTGTAGACATAGACAAAAGTGATGGATGGGAGGGTATCGGGGATCGACAATTATGTCTGGAAGACATTGGTCTAATTCACAAGTTAGCTCCTAAGTGATGGAAAAATCTTTGATGAAAATGAACTATCTCGGCGGGTAAAGCTAACTCATTCTGACTATCTTTGCTCGTAGGGTTATATGGGAGGAAGAGGGGGATCATGTCCGGTAAAGGGTTCGTCTGATCCTGAAGATAACCTTGCTCGTGCCCGTCATTCCAGCCGTCGACGGCATTGATTAGGACATCACTCGGTACGGCAGCAAATATTGACGATCTACTTTTATTTTTGTACCCTGGAGGATGAGATATCCCAGAGCAATGGCTGCCAACCGATAACGCCGACAAACTTGACCTGGTGTTGCCAGGATGCGGAGACTCGGGGCACTTGAAGACCATCAGCGGGATCCATCAGGGAACGGCAAGGCTTGGCTTAAGTAAATACTTTCTCTGTACACCACAACGGACAGTTACATTCCGCCGTCCACGAGTGGTTACAACTCACGCACTGAAACATGGCGGATGAAATGTTGTGGGAATCGCCAGCGACATTCAAGGGGGGATAAACGGGAGGGGGGTAAGTGAGGCTCATCCTAATGAACGAGGGCGGCTAGATACAGCTGCTCCCTGCGCCACAGGAGCTTAGCCCATGTCAGCGCGGTGAGGCAGTGGACGACATTCGCCGGGTCACCATTCTGATGCTAAAACAACATCCATGGACCCATAGGGAAACCAGACAGTGGATTTGGGCTCCCCAATAGACCGCAGTCAAGGCAAAATTATATCTCGACAATGCCTAACGCTGTGATGCTCGAAGACTGCGAAATTGTGTGGCTATGTCCACTGGAGATTGAACTACGCGCCGCGATCGCTATGCTAGATAAGATCTTTGAGGATATCCCACCAAGAGCCAGAGGTCAGAATGTCGTTTATACCATTGGCGAAATCGGTTGTCACAAAGTGGCAGTTGTCGGTTACCATCAGGAGCTTGGCCTTGCAACATCTGCAAGCATGGCTGCAGAAGTGTTGCGCGATCTTCCCAACCTCGAGATGGGACTCCTTGTTGGTATTGCTAGCGGAATCCCGTCCTCCAGCAGAGATATTCAGCTTGGGGACGTTGCAGTAGCTGTTCCCGAAGACGATCGTCCGGGTGTGGTTGGATACGACCTTGGGAAAGCAGGCGAAAACGATGCATTTGAGCTAAAGCACTGGCAAAATGCGACGCATCCTCTTCTACGTTCTGTCATCAATGTAATCCGAGCTCGCAATGAGTTTGGGTTCAGGCGGCATCTGGATAGCGTGAAGGGGCGACCGGAGTTTCAGAGGCCGAACTCTTCTCCTGTCGGTAGTGACTTGTCGACTAATGAGCAGAACCTTGATACTCTAGCTCACCCCATGGTCCACTACGGGGCTATACTCTCCGGAAATAAAATTATAAAGTCCAAGGAAACGAGAGACAAGTTAAGAGACAAATACGGCGGCATAGCTGTCGAGATGCAGGCTGCGGGAATGATGAATAGACTGCCAGTAGCTGTTATTCGAGGAATCAGTGATTTTGCAGACTCCTCGAAAAACGATTCATGGCAGTCCTACGCTGCAATAACCGCAGCAGCATATGCCAAAGAAGTTCTCTCTTACCTCCCTTCTAACCAAGGAGGAAATCAACAAGGTACGTGAATGATGTATGAGCTCAACTGTTAGTCTCCATTATGCCACATTGCTTGTTCGCCATTCTATCCTAAATCCATAATCCCTTCTTTAAAAGTCTCTGCATATTAATTAATATATTAGTTCAGGTTCACAAAAGTCAAGCCCATTTTCAAACCAAGATGTTCGTTTGGCACAAGCCTTGCCCGAAAGGTGGGCATTCGTGGGGAGAGAGGAGGAGCTGGCATACCTGGAACAAGAGCTAGGCTACAAGGACCAACCGCCCTTGCAGAAGTGTATTGTTGGCCTCTGGGGCCTCAGCGGCGTAGGTAAATCACAACTAGCATCCAGATTTGTTATTCACCAACGATCCAAGCATTCAAAACTCGAAATTTTCTGGATCAGCGGTGAAAGTCAAGAAGCCTTCGAACAGAGCGTCATTGATATGCTCAAAGCGCCTGGAAATCCCGTTGCTTCAGAAAATACTCTACCCGTCAGAAGCTCCCACGAGCAACGGATAGCTCTTGTCAACTCTTTCTTCGTTGAACTCAACCGTTTAGCAGACTCCAGATGGCTCCTCGTTATTGATGGGGTAAGTGGGAAGCAGTACATGAATCCAAATAACCCGATTTCTTTCGATATCCATAGCTTCGTGGGCAAGTTAAAAAGGGGCTCTATTCTTCTCACGGCAAGACGACGAGATATGATCGAAAGATATCACCCAATTCGTGAAATCAAAGGCTTAAAGGATGAAGCCGTTGTAAATCTGCTCAAATTGCAAGTTGATAGCCAACTTTTGAATGACGGAGGTACTTTTCCAATATTTCTGATACGTTGGTTTACGATTTATTTTGGTTTGACTAACATAACCGCAGGAATGGAAGAGTTGGCCAGATTACTGAAAGGCCTACCCCTAGCCCTACGACTCGCAGTATCAATTATATCTCGCTATCGTTATTCGCTTTCTGATTACATAGAGCAATGGAAGAATTGTAGCTACAACAACGAATTATTAGGGACCGGTGAAATTTTGTTTCGTTCTATGGAGATAGGCTTTGAAGAACTTGAAGCCGCCAGCCCGGTCGCGGCAAAAATCTTAACTCTTTTCAGCTTCCTTGACCACAAGGACTTATGGTATGATCTCTGTCGAAACGCTACCAACGACACATTTCCTGCCTGGCTTCGTGAGCTGGCGATCCGGAAGGAACCATTTCGAAATTACTACCCTGCCCTCGCAGATTTGTCATTCATCGAACTCAAATCTTCCGTTGACGGTCATCAACTTTGGGAAACCCATCCTGCAATCCAGCTGATGGCCAGGCAGAGGGCCTTTGCCCAGGATCAAGAATATATTCGATGTGCAATTTCCCTAGTGGCCGACCAGGTCCCCAGGTCTTATGAAGAGAGCTTTTGGGAGAAGATGCGGCGGTTGGAACCGCATGCTGACCAGTGTTGGGGTTATATAAGACGGGGCATGTGGGGAACAAGTACCAACCTTACAGAGCTTGACAGCTTCGGGCGATTGTTCCGACATGTTGGGCGGTATGAACGAGCCGCTCTCATTTACCAAATGATCGAGAGAGGCCTTAACTTACACAAGCCCACTATACCAGTCGTTGAATTTCTAGCCGACGTTTACACCAATCTCGGACTGGTCTACATAGCTCAACGTAAAACGGACTTGGCATTGACCGCATTAGAGAAATCATCGGATCTACGGCAGAAACTTGGCACATTCACTCCTGAGGCATCGATGTCCATCAGGTATAATAAAGCGGTAGTATTTATGATGACCGGAAGATTAGACGAGGCTGATGCGTACCTACGCAGCGCAGCAGCACACTTCGCACGACACAAAACAGACCAAGATGGCCTAATGAAGAACGAACGGAAGCGACTCTACATACGCATTCTGAATGACATAGGCGAGGTACTTTTTCGAAAAGGCTCGGTAGCCGAAGCAACTGATGTCTTCAAACATGTTTTGGATAGCCAGAGGGAAGAATTGGGCGAATCGCATCCAACCATGGTCTCCATCAAGTTAAACCTTGGAAGAGCCTATACCAAGCTTGGCCAGTTCGGGACAGCCCGTAACCTTCTTAATGAAGTCATCGCGATATACGCGGAGTGGTGGGGGCGACGCCACCCCGACACCATGCGAGCAATTGGTGAGCTGGCATTGGGGTTCATGGAAGAAGGCGAGAAGAAGGTGGCGGCAGGGTCTTTTGCGGGCCTGGAGCTGCAGAGGGCTGAAGAGATTTGGAATGAGGCCTTCGCTTTCTATAAGAGCACATATGGCGATGAGTCGGATATGGCGGAGAATATTAAGTCTAATTTGCGGCATTTATCTTTAGTGAGGGAAGATGCTGTGGGGAACAGGGGGCATCTAAGCTCCGAAAATTTTCACACAGGAGGACTGATATTATCCTCCACGAGCACACTATTTCCGCTTCCAATTTAAACGACGATGACCTTCAAGCAGTATATTCTGCCGGATTTACTCTTTACTCTTAATGGGGGATGCTGTTGGTTATGTGGGCTAGCGACCTTCCATTTTCCGGTAGAACATTAAATCAAAGCTGGGGACGTGAGAATGATCCTCAGGTTGGTTAGTTAGATCAAGAAGTAAAGAGATATCACGTATACCAAAATCTGATTCAATTCTAGAATAAAGTATAGACGCAAACACCAATACATGCTTTCCTCCTGATGCATTATCCAACAGGTGGCATATTAATAATGTATCATCGTGGGAGAAGATGTGGTTACCACATATATTTTCATTCTCTTCTCACACTGCCTCACGCTCTTCATATTTTCGCCTGTCCGAGCTTCTGCTCCTGTGCTTTGAAGACCTTGACAAGCTGTCGCACGGACAAGTCGAGCAAGACATCCTCTGAACCGCCTGGAATCCGAACGCCAGGAACCTCACGCAATATCCCTAAAAACAAGCAAAATGTCAAACCCACATGTCCTGCCAAATGAAAATATAAGAACAAAAGGGGAAATGAAACTTACGTTCAGCAACTTCTCCCTGTCCAGTTCTCGTCAATCCATTACCGCCGAACAGCAGCACCGCGACCTGCGCGCACTCATTAAGCACCATACCAGCCCTAGCCTTAGCCAATGCCGTCAGGCCTCCAAGCCGGAAATCACCTTCCTCCTTGGGCAAATTATTCATCTGGTACAAGAACTGCTCAATCCACGCCCACAAGGTCTCCAGCTCAGCGCCAGCCTTTGCAAGCCGGTGCCTAACTACAGGTTGATCCATCAAAGTCTTTCCGAAAGCCTGACGCTTTAGACAGTACTCAAAGGCAGCACTGAGAGCAACACGTGCCTGGCGCGCCACACCCACGGAGATGGTGAGACGCTCGTGATTGAAGTTGGTCATGATGTATTTCATGCCCATGCCTTCTTCACCGATGAGGTTCTCGACTGGAACCTTGACGTCATCAAGCTCGATGAAGGTGGTTCCGCCGGCGGCTTGGCCGGTGACGGATAATCGGCGCATGGCTACACCGGGTTGGTTTTTGAGTGGGACGATAATGATGGATAGACCACTTGCGCCTGGGCCGCCCGTTCTCACGGCCATGGTGGTGTAGTCTGCCCAGATTGCGTTTGTGATCCTGAAAATATGAATGTCAGTCTTCTTATAAGCCGATTCTCGATTGTGGGCCAGGTTCAAAACAGGACAGGATATATATTTTTTCTGACTGGTCAAGATCACGCATACCATTTCTTAGTGCCATTGATAATATAGTGTTTTCCATCAGCGCTTTTCGTGGCCGTTGTGGTAATGTTAGCAACATCGCTTCCCGCATCCGGTTCTGTGATGGCAATGCATGATCGCTTCTTGCAAGTCAAGAGGTCGGGGAGGAACCGTTCATGGAGCTCAGGGCTACCGAATTTGATAACTGGTGGGACACCATATGCCATGCCAGCACAGAGGGAAGTTGGGGGCCCGCTTAATCCTGATCGGGACATCTACAGAGTTCAATTTTAGTAAACAGTATTAATAGAAAATGTAACGACAATTGCCGTCATATTAAACACCCACCTCGTCCAAGTATATCCCAGTATAGAATAAATCCCAATCTTCCACTGTAACTCCTAGAATATCATGAATGTCGAGCTTCTTTAACCACGCAACAGGCAGAGGGGAAGCAAGGTTGGGAATCAGCATATTATGTTTAGCGAAAGTATGCCAGACATGCTCTGGAACGGTGCCCTCGCGCTCCCATTCGAAGGCATGGGAGATCAAATTCTCCCATAAGAATGCGCGGCATGCTTTCTGGAATCTGCGGTGGCCTTCGGTATAATATGGGGAGGGGAGGCCGCAAAGGTATGGGGGTTCTGAGAAGGGAATAGGGTTGGGAGAGTTGGTAGCCATGATTACGGAGAAGCTCTAGCGAAGAGGATATTCTGCTTTATTCTCAAGTTCGCTGGTAGAAAGGAAGTACACAGGTTGGCCAAATAATAGTTGGCCTACGAGAGGAGATAGAGTCTCTTATTAAAGGGCCACGGCCAACTGTCAGAGGCGGGGAGGTGAGATGCGAGACAAAGTTAGATAGATCATTTGTCCCCGAGGAACCGCTAGCGCTTCCCATTATCAAAGAGCTCTCTCTGGGGCCGGGGGGGGGGGCGGATACAGCGCTCCCCACTACCTCGGGAGGGACCTCGGATGCAGCGTTTGCAGCCCCTTAGCCTCGAAGATGCGGAGTGTCGTCGTGATTACCCATCAAGGTTAGCGCGCGGTTCAGCTCATCGCACATGGCGGGAGCCGAGAAATTGGAACTTGTTTATCATCATGTGCTTGGATTGATAAACATTCAGATGTTCATGGATTGAGTCGTCTTTGGGAATATTTTTGACTAGCATGACTTACGAATGAAATGAAAGTTTTGCCAAGCAAGGGTCAATCACAATTTGCTAAAATAATAGCTTCAACATCAATTGCTGCCTTAGCCTCACTACCAGCCCACTGCTTGCCTGCCCCCGCCTGAGGAGATACAGAGATCTAAGTTTCACAAACAAAGAGGTGTCAAGGTCGGGGATTGTCATATTTATACAATACATCCAAAGCTCCAGACCTTGCTTTATTTCATCCGACACACTCTCTCCGGTGGCCATCTACAGCTGTCACGACTGGAATACAACGTTGGATCTCTGCATCGCCGCAGGCAATCTGGGTGGCATTTTCGGGGGTATTGCAGCAACTCGCATATTTAATTGAAATGCCGACATAGACCAATTGAAAAACATTGCGGCGAACCACCCCTCGTGATCACTTGCATGGGCCCATTGTAATTTGTGACCCCGCTTGTTGAAAATCGACGCTTTTTGGTACCTGTTATCGAAAATTTTCAGTGCGGTTTTAACACCCAAACGACCAGCAGAAATAATAACCTGTACATTACATAAGGATTATTGCGGCAGAATATTTCTACGGAATAGAATCAATTGCTTCTATTCATTCAAGCGTTTACTACCCATGGCTGAGGACGACCTCTCCTCCCTGCACAAGCGCATTTTTGCCACAATGGCACTAATGCCAGAGGAAAGCTCTTTCGACCCTTGCAGCCTGCCTTCTATGCTCATCGACCTAGAAAATACCTCAACTCCCAGAGAGAACTCTCGAGATCCCAAACCAAAGGTTGAGAGTAATGGACTTTACATCCTACTGTCGAACACAGGGTTTCGGGATAAATTCCACTGGGGCCTGTTTGTCGCGCAGAACCACACCTCCGGCATCCTATACCATCAAGCAATTGCAGGACTAGAATGGAAATTTATCATCGAAACTGCGGACGTGACAGAATCTCCTCGCCTGCTACTCGCGCTGAAGATTGGGGTCATCGACCGGGTCAATGACGAATGGATTCAGGCGATCAAGACCTGCGTTCGGGAAGTTGAGGTGGAAGAGGAATTCACCTGTCGAACATGGCTTCTTGCGGCAGTCTACCAACTTGCGCTTCAGGGGTATATAGGCTTGCAGCCGGACTGGGACTGTGTCCATAAAATCGAGGAGGAGGCGAAGAGACTGGCTCAAGACGCTTTTCATATGGGGACAAGCATTGTTGTTGACAGTGAGATGTATGCCCTTTGAATGCGGCGAAAACAATTACTCTGTTGAACCACTTCGGGGGTTGTCGGAGGGTTGTGAGAACTAGCTATTGAAGGTGAAGAGCTGCAGCCCCATGTGATACCGCCCACAAGCGCTATCTTCATATATAAAACTTAAATAATGCTTACGGCGTTTTATTCCCCCGATATCCCTTTCATTGTGGATATTGTGAAGGGGATAAACTCGTTGGTTTTAAACACTAGCCTAGGCGACTTCCGTACGATTTACTTTCGTGGAACATACAAAACAGAGTAGTGGAACGGACAATTCCAATCCCTAGTTTCCGGTACCATCCAACTTCGTTTGCGCCTGGGCAAGGTCAAACTGCTAGTCCACCTCTCCGCCAATTCTTTCTCCCTTTCCGGCCAATCTCGCTCCGGCTGACTGGGCATATCCTAGGAGGTTTTCAGTACTGTCTAGAAATTTCCAGGCAACAGGACTTCATCATATTGTTTACTTTGCCTTTGATATCTTAATTGTTGAATCCGAGCCATGATCCGTTTCCTACCTGATAGAGGCATGTTGTGGTTGTTATATAGCACATACACGGGCTTAACGAAGTCGCTGAACCCTGCACAGAAATCTCGCATGTCGCCAGGGGATGCTGAGACGCTACCATACTCTCTATGAACTTCCTCAAAAGGTCAGCGCGAGGATGAACTTTAAAAAAAATTATTTCAGTGCTTGTTTAGAGATATATATCTCGAAAGGCTTCCCATGACGCTAGGTTGGAAGTTGGGCGGGGGTAGAATGGATCATTCCGAAAGAAGGCGGTCACGACCTGGGTTATTCCCCTTTCATCCATCGACATCGTATGACAGGAGTCGAAGTCAAGAAGCCACACAACGTGGCTGTCCAGAGTGCTCCATATAACCCTGGCTCCTAGTGGCAGTAATGGCGCTGGTGTTGGTGTCCCTGTTCGTTAGACCATCCCAACGCGCCGGGGCTAAAACAAGTTTAACGTCGCCCGCATCCAGCTCCCCGCACCAGTGCATCAAAGCAAGTGCTGCAGCCATGATATGAGAATATGCCACCAAATCGCCAGGATCAATGCCTATCCGGGTAGTATTTTGTCGACCAGAATTTCTCTGACCGCGACGGACAGCTGGTGGAGATGTTCCGAGACAAGAACACTACAGGGAGAATGTCCGGTGGGCAATTATTCTTCCCACCACCCCGAAGACTTGTCATCTCCCCTGATAAAGCTATTGCGGTGAGGTACTTCGATGGGCAATCCCGGGAGGCTCCCGACGAACTGTTTTTGCTCGCCGATTACACGTCCATGTATCCAAATTTGTTTGGCGACGACCTTCCCAGTGAGCCATCGTCTCATTTGAAAACTCTCATGAAATCAGGGTTGTCTTCTGAATATAGCGACCAGACTGATCCGCAACAGCCGGCTCCAATGTGTGTGCCAGAAATGGGCTTCTATTCTGTCACTCATATTCGTCGGACATAAAAGCAGATAGAGAAATGTACAGAGTGAAGCGACCGCGGACGCCGAACGTATAGAGGTGTTATTTATTCTGTTCATGTATTTATTGTATGGATTGTTAAAGTTGAGAAATGATGGCTGAGAGAAGGAGTGACAACCCGTTTCTTTCGGACTATGAAGGGGCTGCCACAGCCTTGCGGGCACTGAACTATTGTTCTTCATCAAAATGAACTCCATGCAGATATGATGCTTCCAAGACTTGCACATTAGAATACAAAGAGTTTATTGAAAACATTTGCTTAACCACGTTTAACAGTAGAACATCGTATTTTCCTTTTTTATCTCTCACATATTATATCATCTGCATCCTAATCTTTATTTGAAATCAAACAAACTCCGTAATTCAGTCACGCAATGCTCTAGTTCGTAATAAATTTCATATTGTGCCCAGGGGCGAAAATCATTCAGCGGCATTCACCTCCTAAGATCTTGCTAGTAGTGGGTATGTCGTTAATATTGAAGTCAAATTTGGCAAAGACGGGCGAGTTTTACAGTACTTCAGACGGTCTGATTCTACTGCACCTCGTAGAAAGGTGCATCTGATATTGACATTCCAATAAAGTCAGTTCAGTAGTGGCCCCAGGTGGCCAGAGGTCATCGAATGGAAATAACATTAGAGGCGCTGACCATGCGCAGGAACTGTACTCCTAGGTAGCGCCTGTGAGGGCTGAAAATGTTACAAAGCAGCTGATACCCACTCACTGTAAAATCACGAGCGAGCAGAAAGGCCGCACAATTTCGAAGCCCATAAATAAACATTTTCCATATGATAATCAGGGTTCGTAACATTCCGACATATCTACCTACCTTCAACGCCATAGTGAGTTTACGAAGAGTAGCTTGGTACGCTTAACGTGCAAGAGATCGATCCTTTGGTTGAACAAATTTGAAGATGTCTTCCAGGTAGGTTGATAATGGCGGTCCATAAATTTACTTACAATGCAGCCGCACGTGGGAAGCTTGAATTCCAAAAGGGCAGTTGTTGCGAAAAGAATTGAGAATCTCGTCAATTGGAATATACTCGGGCCAAGTGAGATAGTTAAAAGAATCAGAGATAACTGGATGAAGCTTTGAGAAATCTTCCTCGGAAGGATCGAAAACCAAAATTTGGACGTGAAGGGCGGCGCCTTTGTAAATAACGGACCTCATAACCTTGTGTGGGAACAAGGAACAATGTATGATTGGGAGAAAACTATGGCTTGGGTATAGGGGAAATAACAAAGATGAAGGGCAGAGTCACATATGGTAATAACAGTTGCGGCGCTTTCCAATGTCTTTCGCCGGGCCTGCTCACCGGCATTTTCCAGGGGGGAAAATCAAATGCAAAATGAGGAACAAAATGAGCTCATTTTCGTATGTACCAAAAATACCAAAAATGCTTTTTCGGAGAAAGGGCTCCTGCGAGGAATATGACTGGTGAAAGAAAAAAGGGAAAGGAAACTCGTCCGGGATGGTATCAGATGATGGCAGCCAAAACCCAAAAAAATTATTTCCGCTGGGGGATGGAGATAGATTTTGTATATGCCAAGTGGGTAGGTGTATTTACAGTAACATATGTATGGGGTGGGCGCTAGGGTAGGTAGTTCCAAAATATGTCTAATGTGAATTAAGTTATTATAACCTCTAGAGTTCAGGGATAAAAAGAGAATCAAGAAAATTTAAATGTTGGCCATTAGATCGGATTCGTCATGGCGGGAGGGGCCATTGCTGGAGAATGTGAACTCGAAGTAAGCACTTTAGTGGGGGTTCCTCGTGTGGTCGGAGTCCGCTGCTGGTGTTGTTGATAGTGAGAATTCTTCTGCTGGTGGCGTTGTCGAGCAGTCCCACTGGCGTCTTGTTGGATACCTGGGGTACTTCCGCCGCCTGGTGTGCTGCTTCCTCCCGCACTGCTGGTTTTGCCTCCTCGTTTGACCATTTTGCCTAAGATACCCACTAGCTCGGCGGCGTCCTCAAAGCTCTCGTCATCCATACCTTCCTGGGCATTGTAGACGTCCGCAATGGCTTGTTTAGCTAGGCGTCTACATCCGTCAGAATCATGGAGGCAGTCATATAGATATGCTGCATATTCAAGCTTGACTGAAAGCCTAACTGGATGAGATCCTGGGAGGAGATTGTCTGCAAGTTGCGCTACGTCACTGAAACAGGCCGTGGCCATTGGGGTGTAATCCAAAGCTGGGAGGATGAACGAGGCCGCAGATTTCGTAGATTTAATGGCTGGTAGACCCGGTGGGTACAGGTGTGTACCACCAACGGGACCTCCTTCTGGTGTAATGGGGGTTGGCGAGGCGGTGATGGAATCACGATTTGGGCTTTGGGATAATCTTGAACCTCCTCTAACTCCATTGCCATTCTCCACGCCAGAGGACCCATTCGGAAGATGCAGCTGTGAGCCAGAAGGGGGGAGACTTCGAATACCCGACTGGTGGATGCTTGGCTGATTATGGAAAAGGACGAAAATGTGGTAAAAAGATGCTCTGAGTTTGTGGGCTAGTACTTTTAGTTCGACATACGCCTCGACCATGGGGAGGACATATTGCTCTGTGATCACTAATCCCTCGCGCGAGAGCCATAATATGTGGTGGTAGAGTTGCAATGATTTGGTTTCCCTCGTAGGGTCGAGACGGCGCAGCTTGCGAGCGCGGAGGAGTTTTTTCGACAGGACCACAGAAAGGCCAAGGAGCTTGTATAGCATTCCAGACAGGTAGGCATTTTCACGAGCAGTGCTGGCCGCGAAGAAGCCCAAAAATTTTTGGTCAACTTCAGAGGAGGCCATCCAAATAGCGAAGGGCGGAGGATTGTCTGAGTGATCCCACTGGCGTGAAAGGGTGATCAGTTCTTCTGTAACTTCGCAATCTTCAGGTGAATGAAATTCATTTTCAATTGGGATATGATCCATGATTCCTTGATTCATCTTGGGAACGACGGGAAAAGGGAAAAACGACGATGCTGGAGAAAAAAAATCAAGAAAAGGTCAAACAAAACGGAAAGCAGCAGTATTAAATAGTGCAGCCAAACATTTCAAACCCCAAATATAAAAGAATTAAGTAACCCTTTTGGTAGACGAAAGTTTGGAGCCCTCGACCTTAAAATAGCTCGGCGGCAAGTGGGAGATGTTTGAAACATGGCATGTACAAAATAAAACGGGCGCGCTTACCTGGCTCTGCAATTATTGATTCAATCCCAGCGCTAAAATTTAAATAGAATTTAAATAGAATGTATCAATACCCAACAATATTGTTTTGTTGGTTCCAAAAGTTTACCGCCTAGAGTCCTTGAGACTGCAGGGGGTGGGTGGTAAAAGAAGAGCGCTTAGGATGGAGACAGCTGTTTTGATCACCAAACAACCCCAGTTTGAGGACAAGTGGTCAGGCCTAATAAGTGTTTTCTTTCCTTTGATTGAAACGAACCGCAGGAATAGGTAGAGGGGTGAAAAAAATAGTCGTACAGTGCGTAATTCGGGGAGGTCTCGACAGAGCGAGTGATTGTCGTTAGAGTTGGTCGTAGGAAAACGTGAAATTCGTTGACTTTGAAATTGCCGTCGGGGCTGGAGACCAGAATCGCAAGGAACGTGTGGTTTGTATAAAGAGGTATTATCGTACAGATGATATCAAAAGGTGCTGTAATATCTGTGCCGGCCGTGAGGTACCAAAAAGATCGTATGGGGTTGTTTGTTTTACAGGTACAAGGCGAAGGAGAAAACCGAAGAGAGGCAATAATGTACAGAAATGAGACCGGGACAAAGAAAGAGATGGCTGGAAGCTCTGAGCAATCTGTCAGCTTCCATTGCCATAGTTATATAGCCTGTTACTGTCAACATCTAGAAATGGCAGCCCCAATGACATACCTCTCCAGGATAGTTTGTTCAGTAAACTGGCTACAAACCGCCGATTCGTCAGATGGGTTAGAAGTTCAACCAATGGCACGATTAGAGTCCAAAAAGTTGCGAGCAGGAAGCGGGAAAGCAGAACAAGAGGTCGTGGCTGTACAGCAGGAGAAATTCGTGATTCATTGTTTTGCAATTGGGCGCAAGAGGGCGTTGTAGCTGGGGGGTGTTTTGCCAACACAGAGCGACAGGGCAAATGAACGGGGCAATGGGTTGAGATGACTTACGAAACTAGCGCATCAGAACAAGAGGAAGCAAATACAGGAAGAAAACATGGCGATTGAAAAGAGGAAACAGGAAGAGAATATGCGCAGAGACAGAGCCCCCAATGGCCGCTGAGCGAGTGTCCGTCAGTCAGGTCAGTTGGTCAGCCAGCGCAGATGTTCGGATGAAGTTGAAAAGCAAATTGGAGGTCGGGGGGAGGGCACGACGGCACTAGCCCCGATCTGGCGACGAGCTGCACGATAAAGGGAGAGAATGTGAAGATTATCACCAACTGGCAGCCTCCTAGCAAGACCGGACTGGACTCCTCTGTTGCTGGTCTGAAGCGCTGTTTATTCTTCTCTATCTTCGCATTCTTAGTTATCACGGGTCCATGTAGCTTATCTTGTCAAAAATTAGCGGTTCGGTGAATATACAGGCGTCCACTTTTTTTATTGTGCCCTAGTGAGTGCGGAATCACCCCCAGGGACAACGAAATGACAGCGACAATGGCAATTATGCAAACTGCGACACACACAGACAGACTTTACAGCCTCGTCGCACCCGATATACCTGGCTATGGACTGTTGAGTTGGTCCTGCAGGTGGCATGCACGCCAAAGCGAACTAGAGCCGTCGCAAGTTACGTGTCAGTGCCAGAGCTCTTCATTTTGATGCAGGACCCTCTTAATCCTGACCGGCTCTGCACTGGCGGGAATCGATGACCAGGCTTTTGCCAGGTAAGACCTTGCCCTAACAAGGTCAAGCGCTAGCTGAGAAAATGGGGAAAATCATGGCAATCCTCACGAAAATCCCACCTGATAGGAGCCTCATCAAGGCGTCATTATTCTTCTCGAATAATGGTGGAAAAGATATGGACACACAATGCAAGCAGGAAAATCAACGAACTAATAATAATCCGCCGAGACTTTGGGCTGCGAGGTTAGTTTGGCTGTCAGATTCCTTCTAGTTCGTCTTGGTCACCACTCGGTACCACTAATTCGGTTTAGAAACATCTATCTATGATTGCCGAATGGAATGCGAACAACAAAAAAGACAATATTGCCAATTCTAACATTTTATTTCTTAAATTCAGGGTGGTTGAAATCATCGACAACTACCTAGGTTCCTCTCAATTAAGTTCAAAAGCGGCTCGAAAGCGTCGATTTCTTGCCGTGGTTGGCAATGGGCGGGCGCATTGCCAGCGTGGCACTTGCAAGGAACGACGAGATGAAGCAAGCATAGCCAAGTTCCCGCGGCGCAATATTTCTCATCGTGTACTCCCACTCAGACGGCAGATTTGAGAGTTATCCCTTCTAGTTATGTAGCACTACAGGAACTGCCTCACGAACTCCCATATCCCGAATAAGAATCTTTGTGAAATTATCCAGAGAGCGACCGGAACCTTCAAACTCAGGTACCCGGTAATATCTCAGACAACTTCAATACGCCATAGAAACCATGATTCTTGGGGAAAGAGCGGAGAGTGGGACATTTTCATATCCAACACCTGTGACAGGAGAAAGCTCAGCCACAGAGGATCAAAGATGCCAACGCACCACAAGGCTAACTCGAACATCAACTGCTCGTTACAGCCACTAAATTTTCAACCACGGAATTGGACTAGCATGAAGTATTACCAATTCCTCCTTGATGTCATACACGGCGAATTCGTTGAACCCGTTCATACATGGCCATGTTCTACATGCAATTCGCACGAACTATCGCCCTTCGAACCCTTTTGACTACAACCCACTTGTTCGGAAATTGAACAACTCCCGTGGAGCAAAGAATGCCGTTCAGAGGTCTTTAGTAGTAGTCAGATTGAATAACGCTACCTGGTTGTGCCGTGGGGTTGGCAATTGTGAAATGGCGGTGAAATCACCGCTAGAAGACCGAGATTCCGCATGCCAAGACAGTTTTAAATCCTAGGTGCAATCATCCGGCGCCCTTTCCAACTATCTCGTTTCTTTTTTACCTCCATTCACCAAAAATGCAAAGGAGGGAGCAAGCACCTCATAGGCTTTCACCACTCAACCACATATTATTGGCTATGATGAGCTTCCGCCAGTCTGGAACTGGCAGAGGCACCAGCTCTCGGAGAAACCAGATCTATGGGTCGATGCTCTAATTGGTACAGAAAAATGGGGATTGTTGGGTATTTAAAGCGCCTCGAGAGCCTAAATGGTGCTCCTGGATCGTCCAGAACCGTCGTTGCACTCGTCCTATCCTTGGGTTCTTTCAAAAGACCCAAAGAGGCGCCCACAGCGTTTCTTCGGCTGTGAAAAGGTGAAGTACTTGCCGTTGCTTCACTTACTTCTTCTTCCACAGAACGGATTACAAGAACCCGCGGTCTCATAAAAAAGAGTAAGTCAAGAATGGATTGAGCTACACCATCAAAAGTGAAGCGCATAGATATTCAGCCCTCCTTAAACGTGAACTCCGGCTACTTTCCCAAACGTCTAAGATAGACAAAGTCGCGCCGCAGGCTATCTGCACCTCTCGAAATGATTCATCCCTCAGCATTTTCGGACGAGCTCGGCTTGCCTCCTGCGATGCATGGTTTAAAGAGATTTCATGCGTGGCTCGTATATCATGCCCAGGTCTAGGCCTTCTAATTCAATGTTGGCTGCTCTAATAAGGCGTTTTAGAAACTGCTCTTAAGCGTACAATCCAGGTACCATTTGCTGAGGAGCCCAAGATTTAAGTGCTCTTTACATACTTCGGCAGGGCTGGTGTCCTAGCACATAATATTTGGTCTATCTTCCCTGGCTTCGTTGTCAGCCTTTCATGACAATACTTATGCCCATATTGATAGACGCAGGTCGTAATATCAACGACAAATTTTCCAAATATACAACCAAAAACCCAATAATTGAAGAATGGATGTCAGGGCTGAGGCAAAAAGTGCGGTCAACTTTGTTCAATGTTCAATTTTCTCTTTCTTTTCCCTGTTTTTATTCCACTTCTAACAGTCCAATCACACACCGCCGTCAAACATCCTGAGATCTCTAGCTATTATACAGAGTATGCGAAGCCCATTACAGATGTGGCTTATTGTCAACACCATTGACAAACAAAGCGACGAATGGCTAGCGGAAAACATACCAGGGGGAAACGGCCGAACGTCGAGCTCCATCGCAAGACACCTGAGGGAGCTTCGCAAAAATAGCAAGCTTCCCAGTGAATGGAGATTGGATAGATTATATGGTCCAGCCTGGACAATGGCAGAGGACCTGGAAGTCATAGAGTGGATTCATCACGGGAATAAAAGAATCGACGGTCGGGTGTTTGTTAAGGCCGATCGTTCTGGCGATCAAATTAAACGACGAGGAAGATACATTATGGAAAATATCATGTTGGATAGAGCTGTCCTTGAGACGAAAGAAATTATTAGGGAGGCACAGCGCGAGTATGACGAGGCTCCGATAGGCCTAGAAAAGGAGACAGCCTACGCTGGTGTCGTGCATGCCAAGAAGGATGGTGAATGTAAGGCATGGCAAATGATGGTGGATGGTCCAGTGTATGAGACACTTGATTGGTAGAAACCAAGCGCCTATTGCGGGAAGAAGAATATTAGGTAGAGTATGGGGATGGAAAGGGAGCAAGGTGCCTTCCACTGTGTAGGCGTAAGCTTTGGTTATCAACGGTTTTTCCTTTTGGTTTTAGCTCCATATAGAGATTTTTTGTGCTCTTCTTCTTCCGTCCACCTCACACATCTTGAACCTGTTGGTGGGGGAGAGGGGTGTTCGTTAGCCTTGATAGTTACCTGAAAGTCGGATTTACGAAACTATTTTCACATACTTGACTGATTGTTGCCGCTTGAAGCTTCGCCGGTCCCCTATGTATGACCAATATCAGAAAACAATCATGATAATAGCAAAGGCAAGCGATTCTGCGATACTCACCAGTCAGTCGTTGCCGCTTACCATATCGACAGTCCTTACCAAAACATTATAAGGCTAAATCCCTACAAACAAGATCTCAGCTACTTGGAAACGTCCGCCTTACTCGAGCTGTAGTGACCCCTAACAGGGCTTAAAACGTACCGGAAGCTGCGCGCTCACCAGTTGGACAATTTGGTACTGCGTGAGAGAAAACTCTCTAGATTAAAAATCTTTATCTAGATCTTGCAGGTTCTTGTTGTTTCACACGACAGACAAATAACAATACAGCCGAGTTATGGGATAAGATAGAACCATATATCCGAAGAGGTACCTACTTTAAAGCATGCATGGGTGAGGCAAATCAAAGCAAGTCAGCTGGAAACTCTGGAGAATGGGATGAACCCTATTGATTTCATTAGCATCATATTCTAATCAAAGAAACCTTCTAACCCTTTCCCGGCTACCTGCCGTTCCCAAAAAACGTTCCCAAAAACGCAGGTTTTCCTCAGCCAATCTAAATTGCATGCCTAAATATGCCAGGGGTAATTTAAGAAGAGACAATCAGAACACGCAATAACCCGAATAAATATTGTAAAGCAAGGGGGGGGAATAGAGTCGAATGCACTCTGCAAGGAAAGCAATGAGAAGTAGGCGCATAGTCGCAAGCATACATTCAAGTTGAAATATACATAGGTAATAGAAGAAGTCGCTCAAAGCAGCATTATGACGAAAGGGGAAAGTGAAAGCATACATGACACCAAAAAGAAGAGGTAGTTTTGGGGGAAATAGTATAAATAATAGATATCCAAGAGTCAATTATGCAAAAAGTTACGAATCTGAAATCCATGCCACAAGATATGGGGGAAAGAAAAGGGAGAATCATGTCGGGAATCATGTCGGGATAAGCCAATGCCGAGATATTCGCTCATGCGCCACCGTCGAAAAACCCGACAAAGGCTCGCCGAACAAACACGGACCAAAGACTAACACGAGACTTCGTCGCTGGCGGTAGTACGTCCATCCTTGTGCATAGAGAATCCAACGACATGTCTCCCTTTTCGTTTACAGGCCGTCCAGATGTTATTTCCTCAGGTGTTTCAGTCTTCCCATCCCGGCAACGGATATTCGCGTTAGGAGGCACATGTGCTTTTCTCTTCCCCCCCGAATTCTTCTTCCCTGCAACCCTTCTTGCGAGATCTAAAAAGCTTTTAACTGTCAAATCCTTCAAATTGTACGCTTCATCAGTTTTCGTATCGTAAAAAATCTTGAAAGAGAGGTTTCTCGATCCATGGCCATCGCTCGGTTTTCTCATATGGTACTCCCGCCAGCTAAGACGTTTTTGATCGTGGAGCCGATCAATTGTAGAAATCGTAGTGTCGGTATTATCGAGTTCTGTTAAATTAGAAAAATATTGGGCATATGAAAGGAAGGTGAGCGGCTGGTTCGAATATGCAGGGCCTGGGGGCGCGGTGGGAGATGGAGGGTTCGGAACTTCAAATTTAGGCTTTTTAGGCTTTTTAGGCTTTTTTGGCTCCTTTTTCTTCCTCCTCTTCTTCTTCTTCTTCCCCGACGGATCTTGAGCATCAAGATCTAGATCCTCGAACAGAGGCAGAGTGTGCTGCGACCGTTTGTTATTATTTGCATATACTTCCGACCAGAGCATCGCGTCTTCTAAACCGGATATATTGTACTCGATGACGCGCAAAGTTGGATAGTAGTTCGGAATGACGCTGGGTGAAACTAGGGATACGCTGTATCTTTCTGCCCAAGGCCCACCGATCGCCTCTAAATATTTTCTCATCTCCTTTTTGCCTCTGAGATTCAAATCTGAAGCTGAACCAAGATGGAATTCATCGTCATCGCCCTCGGGATATACAGCAGATGATGAGCCAGGTGGAGACGGCAGTTGCGACCAATCATGCCTCAGGCTTGTTAAATAGTTCATGCGTGATTGTGCGGACACGACCTCATCGTCCAAATTGATTTGCCTCGCCAGCTTGAATTGCGATTCGGCTCCTTCATCACCGATCTTAAGTTCTGCGGTGTCCTGGAGCATAAAATGGTCGATATTCATATGCCCAAACATGTTCCCTACTATTATATCACGGTATTGCTGCAGCCAGAGTGTATACTTCTGCCAGCACGTTTCGTCCCAGTTTTCTTTGGAGTCAGTCCTAGCTGGGGGGACGTGTCCAATTAGAATCGCTTTCATATTCCTTTTCCTGATGAACTGGAGCTGGACCCTCAACCACTCCATGTGCTCATATCCGGGGTCGTCTTCATGCTCGCATCCATCAACAGCGCTGTTCGAGTCATAGAAATACATCGTATTAAGACTGAAAACAGCCAGTTTGTGGGGAATAACCTCAACATAAAACCAGCCGCCCTGAACGAACGAATGGCGCTGTTCCTCGGGAATAAAGCGATCCCAGATACTGGAAAACTTCTTCGTCCAATGGTTAGGTCCCTTCTTCAAGATATTATGAGGCATTACATCATTATTTCCGATTGTAGGGACGACCGGAATTCGCATTCCTTTTTTGTGTCCATCTGATTTGGAAAAGATATCATGAAACTTGTCGGCCAGCAACTGGTTCATGTGGAGAACCTCTTTCTCCGTACGGGGAGACTTTTCATCATTGTCGTGACGTGCCGAATCGCCAGTCCAAACAACAAAGTCGATCGAGTCTGCAAGGTTGTCCTGAATCCAAGCGAATGTCGCGTTTACCAGGGAAAGAGGGGAATCGCAATTGGAGCCGGCAGTTCCAAAAAAGCCTGCATTTCCAGATCCTCTGTGACATTCGTGATTCTCGTCGGTATTCGAATACGGTTTGTAGTTCATATCAACGTGTATATCTTCACGATTGTTGTTAGTTTATTTTGCATTTAGTTGAACTTGGGAAAATCGATAGAACCAACCAGTAATATGTAGAAAACGACCGTGAAGTTTTTGCGTTCGCCCTCCGCGCAGATCATTGCGCTTCGGTACTGGTGGATACTGAGCTCCAGCAAAAGCCCGCAGCGGCCAAGATGCTAGAAGCGAGATAGCCAGGACTAACTTGACCATGGTCCCCTCACTCCTCTTGGTTGGCAACAAAGCCAACCCTGCCAGCCCTAGAGCATTTAAAGACGGGTTCTATAATTCGAAAATAAATCTAGGCATCAAACAAAAGGGAAATAAACAAACATTCATCGAACTCTTCTTTGTGCTCACCATTGCTCGGCTTCAACGGAAGAACAAGCATAAGATACAACTATCAAATGTCGTTCAACAAGATATTCTCACGCATCGACGTCATGAAAGCTGTGAGCTGGCACCAGTCCGAAAATGGTAGGTTCCAAGGTTATAGTTATATCATGTGACCTGCTAACCCCTAATCCATTTTAGGCAATCGAAGGCACAGGCCGAGGTCCTTTCAATGTCTTTATTATACCTTCAGGATAGGGGAAATATATTACAAATTCTCTGAAAGACAGAAAAACAGAGGCGGGCTTTTTGAGACTGTTTGGCTCAAGATTGACAGGATAATAACTTAGGGAATTGCGCTTCATCTCCATCTTTGCAAGGTACTAGTATGGATGGTGTATCTCTTTCGAAGCAACTAGGAGCTCAACCGAGATATAACCAAGCGGCGGCTTCAGAAGAAAGGGGAAAATACCTGCCTAGGTAGGTTTGAGGCCCGCATGCTACTTCTCACGGACTAGCCAGCCCTTTTCCCTGACGATCTGCTTCTCCTGTCTGTCTCCTGCTAGATCTTGTAAGGGTGTATCAATCCGTCGATATATGTATGTAATGTACATGTACATGTACAAAATGGCAAAAACAGAGAAACTTATTTGTGCTTTCAAGAGGAATTCGTTTCCCCTAGACGTATTTTATTGTTGGCGTTTCCACCAAGCCGAACAACATGAAAAAAAAAAAAGGTGGGGGAAGAAATGGATGAACCATAGACAAAAAGCAGTGCGGGGGTAACTATATCATCTGCCTCCACTCGTTCCCCATCTCAACGTTTCTTTCATCAGCGTCAGTCAATTGCTGTTTATATTACACTCTCATCAGCCCAAATAGTCAAAGAGGATTCATTACACAAATCACGCAACCATGGCGGACTTCCCAAGCCTCGAGCCAGCGTTTACTATGCAGGTCAGTTTTCTCCCCGCATCGGAGTCGCTTGTGGTTGGGAGCTACATATTCATCGTAACTTCATCCAGATATATAAATAAAAAACCCCATACTGATCTATATTTTACAAATTGAAAACAGGTTAAAATCCATCCTGGAACAGCTGTTGGTAAGCAAGTTTAAGATCTATTTCCCCCAACCAGTGGGCTTCAATCAACCAAATATACCAGACTATACTCGGTATAAAAGATGAAATGCATTCTAACAGCTTCGATCTACCAACCTGGTGTACAGGCAGCGCTGCACGCGGCACAAAGCTTATGGTTACGGTATATACGCCCTTGTACCACTTTACTATTCCACAGCGAGCCAAACGCACACATATATATAGGAACTAAGAGGGGTCTATTCTCTAATTCTTTCACATATCTATAGCCCATGATCTCCGGAAATGTCAAGAGCGAAAGCAGCTTCTCCCCAGCGCTCAATGGCGAATTTATCGGCCAGGGCAACGATTACATTCACGTCGACCCTGACGGAAAACATCTGAGACTCAACGCCCATGGCGTCATTAAGTATGTCTCTTTCGAATCATCGCAACGACGATGAATTGCTCTCATACAATTTCCCTTTTCACCGTCTGGCCATCCGGTTCGAAGAAAGGGGTATATATGGCATAAACAAACTTATAGAGGTAGTTGAGCTAATTTTTTTTTCCTTCACTCTTTCAAGGACATCGGATGATGCGGTAGGTTTTAAATTCCTTTCCGGCGATGTTTTTGGTTTAGTTTAGGATCGAACTAATTATGTCAAACTTGGTAACCAGACCGTCTATCTCAACTATACCGGTATTGTCGAGATGACCCCAGCCCTGGGCGCGATTTTAAGCGGTAAATCGGAGTCAACAGTGACTCCTTTTGGGAATTCATGTATGTTTCCGAGATTTTCCCCATTCTTCCTTTTACATTATTGCTATTTTATATATATATATATATTTGCATCTTCTTCACCGAGTTCAACCATTTGCTTCCATTAAGATAAAATGTGAGAATAGAGCTAACCAAAATCTTTAATTGCAGTTATCCACCTAACTTTCGAGGTAAGAATTTATAGATCATTTCTCGACGACATCTCCTAGATATGCCCTCTCTTTGCCTTTCCTCCTACATCTGTTGATGTTAATTGTGCGTTGACTTACAATACCAACCAGACCGGCGATGAAAAGTACGCAAGCCTTGAGACAAGCGTATGGGTTGCGGCTGGACACTTCATCTACGAGAAGGGCAATCCCCCAATTGTGGAGTATAAAGTTAGCAAGGTTACCCATAAGTCTTGAGAATGTGAGGACGTCCTGAGGTGGGATAAAGGTGGTCGTTCAAGGGGTTGGGCATATTTTGCATTTAGATATGATGCGGGTGCAGCCACACTCGTAGAGCACTCCTTTTTGAACGCTGTTCCTGGCCATTTGTCAAGTAGGTTGATGTCAATGCTATGTTATTAAAACTGACGACCTCAATATATCTCAACAAACTTACTTTAACAATCATATATTGCAAATGCGGAGAGGATATATGGAAAGCCAAACTGCCACTGACGAGAAAAACAAAGAGATAACTCAATCAATCATCGAAAACCCAAGACCATATAAAAGCCATATAAAATCTTCCCGAGAGAATTCCCTCCATATATTCCCAGCCATACCCATAATCGTAATCATCACCGTAAATCATAACATTGCTCATGGAAATCTCCCATCCCATCCCCACCCATCCACTACCTAAACCAGCAACGGCCTTCTCTCCTCCGCCCCCCGCCCCGTCCCCTCCTCAACAACAACCACAACCCTCCTCCCCGCTCTCCGATCCAACCATCTCCTCCCAATACGACCACGACCACGACCACGACCATCGAACCCCAACCCCAAATCCCAATCCCAATCCCACTCTCTCCCCTTCCTCCCCCCAAACCCAACCGCCCTCCACCCTTTCCTCCCAAGCACAACAACCCCCCACCCCACAAGCACAAGCACAAGTGTACCCAACACCGAAACCACACTAGTCAGGAATGTGAGAGTGCTGACGTCGCAGCCGAGCGGGGTTGCGCGCAGCTCCCAGCGCTCGCGGGGGCCGAGGGGGCAGATGGAGGAGGCAGTTAGCGGGGCGAGGAGGGGGAAGGGGAAGCGGTTTGGGACGCAGGTTGAGGACTGAGAAAGGGTTAGTTTTTTTTTTTTTTTTTGTTAGTTGGTTGGTTTGCATAGGGAAGATTTAAGTACGGAGTAGATGATGATAGGAGATGAATAAACAGTGAATGTTATCAAAGGAATGCATAAACACATATATATAAATATATAAATAGAAAACACTAAAAAGAATAATACAACTAATAAGAAATTTATATATATATATATAAAAAAGCTACATGAATAACGGAAAAGAAGGGTTAAGTGAAAAGTAAAAAAATAACATACACCAGGGCACCAACTACACGCCTTCGACGCCTCCAGACAGGGCCCGCACGACTGCTGCCGCCAACAAAAATATAGCAGCGGATCCGCATCGTCGCCGCTGCCGTCATCTCCATGCTTTTTATTATGATGCCTTCTGAGAAACTCCGGCGATATCTCTGAGGTATTAGGGCTGGGGGGAAGATGGAGTCCGAGCGCCGCCACTGCCGCCGCTGCCTCCGTTTCTGCCATCGCCATCGCTGGATATGCGTAAATAATACTATTTAGTAGATCGTGGCTGGAGAAGATTTAGAGTATATAGTTGTATATTTGACAGTCGTACCAGGAGTTCTGCAGATTCATGTCCTGGGTATTGAATAAGATGAAAGCTACCTAGGTATTTATTACGATCGGGTCATGTGTCCGGGAAGCTTCCAGCTTAAATACCTTGAGCCAGCGCCAAGGCCGCACCCGCAAGCATTTGTCCCACTGTCAGACCTGGGGGAAGGCCTCGAAACGTAAAAAAAAAAGGGGGGGGGACGACGTTCGAACATTCCGAAAAGAAATATATAAGATATAAAACAATTCTCAAGGCAACAGTTGTATCATACAGCCTGGACACATCCTCACTTTCATTTTCATCTAATTCATAACTAAGTTAATAATAATATAAACACACAGGGCCTAAAATAAAAGCAATCTGAATGGAACGGGGGGACACGAATAGAATAAATAGAATAGTCTTTTTGATTTCTTCATTTCGCTCTTCGTAGTGACAAAAAAAAAAAAAAAAAAAAGG